>CM060361.1:123693710-123899518 GCA_030545235.1 Helianthus tuberosus | reverse complement strand
ACCTTTCGAGGTTATCGAACGTGTCGGGTCAGTTTCCTATAAGTTAGATTTACCAGAAGAGCTCAGTGGAATTCGCAATGTGTTCCACATCTGCAAACTGAAGAAGGTTTCGCTTATGAATCACTGGTTATACCGCATACAGATGTGCATATAGATGAGAGCTTGAGGTTTGTGGAAAAACCCTTGTTGATTGAGGATCGACGGGTTAAGAATCTTCGAAGGAAGCATGTACCTATTGTTAAGGTCAAATGGGATGCCCGTAGTGGTCCAGAATTCACGTGGAGGTTGAATCCACGATGAAAGAAAAGTACCCCTTACTTGTTTCAGTAAATCTCGGGTCGAGATTTATTTTAAGGGGGTGAGGATGTAAACACCTCGAAAAATTCACGTCCTATAATGTGTCGACACGTGTCATAATGTTTGAACGTGTGAAAGAAATATTATAGAAGGACTAAAGTTGACAAAACGTGGAAAGTATGTGAATATACGTATTCTAAGTGTCAACTGAGAATAAAGATAATGTATATTAACCCTACGTGATGCTCGTACCTTCAAACGAATAAATCACGGATCATACGAAGCTGAAAGTGAGAGATTACAAGCTACAGGGGTTAAACGTGTGTCAACATGTTTAATCTATACCTCTGAGTGACCTTTTGACATACCCGAAGCTTTGTAACGATAAATTATGCTCACTAGAATTGCACGGTTAAAATTTCATAAAGTTTCGTCAACGTATGAGAAAGTTGTGATCAAAATTCGTGTGCGAGGGTTTAAAAGCGTAAACGTTGAAAGTTAGACCTTTTCGGGTAACAATTAAGTTACCCGAGGGCTTTAACAAAGTGGGTATATGTCATAAAGCCCCTATATATCAACTACGAGGGCTCAAAAATGCAATAATCGAGTGCCTATTCGAGTTTTGAAGAGCACAAGGACTAATTTGCAAACAAAATCAAAAGAATGATCTGCAGAAGGCGTCGCGTAGCGCGACGGACCCTCGCGCTACGCGAGGGTTGCCCAGCGATCAGATTACCTGCTGTAGGCTGTTGTGCGCGTTTTTGACCCATTAAACGGTATTTCTCACATGTGCATGACCCCTAGACACCCCTAAACACTAGAACCATGTGTTGATCACTTGTGGAGGATTGTAGACTTAGTTGTCAATGATTCATGGTGTTACAAACACTATATAAGAACCCATTAACTTGCAAACATTCACATTCTAAATTCTGATCATTGTGGAGCTTCCAAGACTGATTGCAAGACCTCCCTAGTCATCATTTAAACACTTGGTAAGTAGCCTAACCCTTCTAAATTAAGTCTAGCTTAGTAATTAGCTTAAAAGTCAATATATCGTAAATTACGGTTGACTTCGTGATTAAGTAACGATAGCTCAGTCGTATTGTCAAATTAAACGTACCGTTAAATAGGTAATTATATGGGTATTAAACCCTTATAAGGGCACGTACCGATTCCAAGACCTAACTAGGTCGTTTGTCGGGTCAAACGTTGACCGAAAAAGTCAACAGAAATACAAAATGCGATTTAATGCACAATTAATGATCCGAAAGTGTGTAACCTGTTTTAACCTTAATATAACATGATAATAAGTATAAAAACTTGTCTACGCTTGCCCGACTCGACAAATTTCTGTTTAAACCCGTTTCGGAACCGAAAGGCGCAAAACCTTGACTTTTGCTTTGACTTCGCTTCTGACACCGTTTTAGTTTGATTCGAGAAATGCCTTCAAGTGCAATCATTTGGGTTAGGTTGCATGATAGTATATAGCCTCTGTACTTGTTTCGTTGATTATCCAATTAATATGCAAGTTTCCGTTAATCGCTCGTATGTTGACCGTTATGCCCTTATCTATCTTAAAACGTGATTTATGAAAATGTAAAAGTGTAGAAACCCTTAAATACTGATATATAGACTTGCATGCAAAGTTTGACATCAGTTCGACTTGTAGATTAAGAGTTATGCTCATTATCGCAAAACTAATGCTTTATGTTAACATAATGGCGTAATTAGCATATAGCCTAGTTAAACATACTTTTTGGTATCAAAATCTTTTACCCACTGATATAAAATATTATTTTAGGAATTTTTAAAGATTTTTAATAAATTTTAGGCTGAGCATAACTCGTAGTCCGCAGGCTTAATTCGGAAATTGTCGGTTTTGCCCTTACGGGCCATAAAATGAGTTTTACTTATCTAAACGACTCCAAACCTTTTTGCTACTGATCACATATGTTAAATAAATTATTTTAAGCCTTCTGGAAATATAAAAATATCAGATTTAAGTATCGAACCGGAAATGGCCTTTAATCGCCATAATTAGCGTTTTTAACCGCATAGTATGTCTTAAAATCATATTAGAGCATACCCGGGTTGATACCTACTGATATAAGAGGCAAAAAATTATGATATTTTAACAGTAAGCCAAGGGTTGATTAACTCAGACTTCGTTTTTGAGCTTTCCGGCTTATGTGAAAATTACCAAAATACCCCTACGGGGCATAGTTTGGTTAAAGATGATAAATCTCACATATATGCTTTAGTCTACTGTTATAACTCATCAAATTGAGTATGTTTGCTGTTTACATCAGACCTGTAACTCAGTTAAACATCTAAGCGCTTTTACAAACTTTAAAATGACCAAACTACCCCTAAGGGGCAAAGTTTGTGTTTAAATTAGTTCGGAGGCATAACGAAAGACATCCTACTGATGTCACAACATATTTGAAGCATATTAACTTAGGAAACCTGTATATGGCTATTACGGATACCCGTTTACTCTTATTCGCTTCGGCTTTCGGTTTATGTAACAAGTTTACATAAATTAGCCGAAACGCGGTCAAACCTTATCAGTTTAATCTCAAAATCCAGAATGTGAATAATAAACCCATATTAAACAAGTCTTCACACTTGTCGGGTCTGAATCACATTCTATCCGGTCATTCGCTTAATCGTGCGTACGAACCGTATCTTTGAAACTAGCCGGTCTAAGCTTAAGCTTAAATTAAAGACCCGTTAGGATTCTAATAGGTTATTAAAAACCTTCGTTCCAGATTAGGAGCCCAGTAAAAGCTATCTGTACTTGCTGAATTGATATAACGGCTGGGATTGAATTTATATTTAGCTCAGGTAAAATACTTTTTAACTTATTTTCCCTATACGGGCTTGGGTTACGGGTACATAGCGTACCGCTTGATCGAGCATCAAATCTTCCACGCTTAGTGGTTAATTGAATATTTGATCGGCTCGTTATAAACAGATGTGTTTACTTTACAGCATTTGGGGGGTTAATGACCATGTCCCGGATATCCTCGACATTATCTTACGAGATAGCCACGACCTGAGCACGGGGTGTAGGCGTACTCCCGTGTATAACTCACTTAAAGTGGTAGTGTCTATTGATCTTTAACCCGGATACGTCCGGGCTACTGAACGCATAAGTAACATGGAAATCGTTCACAAGATTATAATATTAAATAATTCTCCCAAGTTAAAAAGATTAATTTTGCCTCTGTGCATTTTAATCAATGTGTCAAGATATTTTGTGCCACGTGCAATTCAAAACAATTTACAAACTCTTTTTCCAAAATGAGTCAGTTGAATGTATTTACCAGTGTAAACTGACGTATTTTCCAAAAAGGCTAAATGCAGGTACTATACGAAATTGGCTGGAAATGTCTCCTTAGCATCAATAGATGTCTAGCAAGCTTAAGATGTCTAAAAGTCGTTGAACTATTGTTTCCAATTTTATGTTTTCGAATCCCTTCTGTGGATAAACTTCCGAATATTGTGACAATTGATATTACAATAATAAATTCGGTTGTATTATATTTTCAATTGCTTCCGCCGTGCTTAATAATATTAGTGTTGTTTGGACTATTATGTTGCCAACCATGACGTCACGATACTCCCCACCAAGGGCCCACCGGTGACACGTGGAAATTCGGGGGTGTGACAGGTTGGTATCAGAGCCAACACTGAGTGAATTTAAACACTAGCCTTAGTGTTTAATCTCAGTTACACAATTGCACAATTCTAAACTTCTGAGTCTAGACTTAACTTAGGAATATTCTCAATCCTAATCTTGAAGTTTTACTTCCAAATTTCTTTTTGGATACGTCGCCAAGCGAAGAGAGCTGTAATAAGAATTCTCCACCACCCGGAGCCTTGAAATGCTGAGCTTCGTACAGCGACCAAGATGAGACGTGCAACCAAGGAGAAAGCATTCAGGAATAGAATGAAGAAGAAAACTCCTTTTACAGGAGATCGTTTCCTTATTAGTCCTTATAAGGACATAATTATCTTTCAGTCCCTCCGAGGACAACATTATTTCTTTCAAGTCCCGCTTAGGGCAACTTTATACTTTTATTTTTATATAATGGAATGATTAAGTTTAAACTCTCATTCTAAACAAGAAATATTAAATAAATGGAAAAATAATATTTCCTTTTTGCAAGATCTACCATTATAATAAAATGGCAAAATCTAAAAGGGCAAGACCTAGCTTCGGGTCATATTAAGACCCGGCCAAGATGGCAGTTTCCGCAATTTAGATTCAGATCCATATTTACACCTCAATTTAAAATTGTTCTGCGTTAATTATAAATTAAGAATCTTAAGTGTGAAACCTAGCCTACGGGTCAATTATAAGACCGGGCCAAGATTGGTAAGACCTGTTTAAAAGATTCAATTCCCTGTTAACATCTTAAAACATGTTAACACTCCTGGCAGATGTGATTCAATTAAAATCACACACGTCATTTTTTATATAGGATTCTTCAAAAGATTCCTAACCCAGTTTAATGATCCCTAAATCCTGGGTTTACGTCATCAATTAAGATGATCATATTTTAACCATACGTGGTAATATAGTGCCCTACGGGCCTTGCTCATTTCTACATGAGCCAAAATACAGTGGTAGCTATGACTCCCTGTGTCAGATAAAGGTAATGAACTAGGTTCAAACCTCAAATGCTTTGATTCTCTGAAATCATAAGCTTATAATTTATAAATGTCCTTGTGACTAGGCCTATTGTGCCAATATACTTTCATGCTTTGATTTTCTGAAATCATAAGCTTATAATTTATAAATGTCCATGTGACCAGGCCATTGGGTGCCACTAATAAAACTGTTAATGTTTTATAATTAGGATAAATTATAATAGAAATCCTAAATAAATATGATTAATAAATTAACCAAATATGGTCTCTGTTTACCATTGGTTAACGAATTTCCCTAAGGGGTAATTCCGTAATAAACATCTCTTATAAGGGAAGTGCCTACGGGCTATAGTTAATGTCCTCTGAGACTAAAGACAGTGGTAGCCTACAGCTCCCTGTCAAGAAAAGGTAATGAACTTTGATTCAAACCTTAAGGCCACGGTTCTCTGAAATCATGGCTTACAAATTTAACTTGTCTACGCGACAAGGCCATTGGTGTTATTATTAACTTATGAATTAGGATTTATGATAAAAATCCTGGATAAAATAAATATCCTTCCTTCTCTGTCAGTATGCAATTGAAGGGAATCTTAAAGGTGAAACCTAGCCTACGCGGCCAAGATGGTGAAACCTACTCAAGGGATTCAAATCCTTGTTAACACCTAGGAATGTGTTAGCACTCCTGACAAATGTGATTCGAGAAAATCACAACAGTCATCCTTATATTTGATTCCTCCAATTCTCAAATCTAGCCTAGTGATCTAGGGATCATGGCTTATATCATCCTATAAGATGATCAAATTATAAACATCCGTTAGTAATGAAGCACCTACGGAGTAAACTTGTTGTCCGATAAGACAACGACAGTGATGGTCTTTGACCTCCTGTCTAACATGTTGGACTATGTCCAAACATAATAGTCTATATGATCAATGCGATCATGACTAATATTACATGATACGATGATAGTATTATTAAACATCCTTTAGTGATGTCTTGCCTACGGGCTATAATATATTGTCCATTTGAGACATTGACATTGTTATCGTTATGATTCCTTGTCTAAGGTGGTGAGCTATGCTCAAGCCAAATAGTCAATATGATTAATGCAATCATGACTTATAGAACCTAATAGGACGAACCAATTATAAACATCCATGAGTGATGTTTTCGCCGATGGGCCAAATTATACTGTCCATGTGTGACAAAGACATTGTGATCTTTACGATTCCCTGTCCAAGGTGGTGAGCTATGCTCAAGCCTAATAGTTCATATGATCAACACGATCATGACAAAAATCATCAATACGATGATTAAAAATTTTAACATCCGTAATGATGTTTTGCCTAAGGGCTATATTATATCGTCCAACTGAGACAAGACAATTGTAATCTTTTGTGATTCTTTGCCAAGGGGGTGAGCTATACTCAATTTCCATAGTCTATACTATCAGTGCGATCCTGACTAGTATCCTCAGTATGCTGATCATAATATTAATATCCCTCGTGATGAAATGCCTACGGGCTATACTTTATTCTAGTGTCGATAAGACAAAGATAGTTGTGATCTTTATGATCCCCTGTTCAAAATGGTGTGATTACACCCAAACCTAATAGTCAATATGATCGACGTGATCATGACTAATATCATTAGATACGATGGTTATATAAACATCCATTAGTGGTGTTGATTGGCTTATTTTCTACCAAAAGAATAGTCTTTCAAGACGATGACAGTTGTAGTCTATGACTCCCTGTCCAAAGGGAAGAACCACGTTCAAACCTTGAAGCCCTAATCTAATAAGATTGCGGCTTATAAATTAAGGACCTTGGTGATAGACCATCAAGTTATGTTCTAAAGTCATTCATGACAAGCCTATGTGCTATAATTGGTCATTCGTGACAAGTTAACATATTAAATGTTAACATTCCTGGTGACATGCCTTTGTACCAGATTTGATGAATGTCCTTATAACAAGGCCGTTTGTGCCATATCTAAATGTCCTTTGTGACAAGGCCTTCGTGCCGTATAATCATTTATGTCCTTCATGACTGTGCTTTATGCCATATTTTTCTACGTCCCTCACGACAGGCTTCTATGCCATATATGTATATAAATATATAACCGAAGTCATGAAAGGCTAGCCTTTGAGCTATTTATAATCGTACTTGTGACAAGGACAGTTGTGCCATTATGGTTCCCTGTCAAGCAAGTATTGGACTCGCTCCAAGCTTTGAATGCCATTGATGGTCCAGTTGTGACCTAGGCTAAGTATAATGGAAATACATTCAAAATAACATTCACCATGAATGTTCGGAACAGAATAGCCCATACGGTTTATGAATGTCGTGGCTAATCTAAGTCAGATCATCAGGATGATGACTGATAAAGGTTAAATCTTGGTGATTGGTACCAAATTTCGAGTATGGAACACTCGGATAAGGTAGACGACAGTCGCAACGCTATTCAGGCGATGAAAGTTAATAAAACTACAAACGTAAACCTCAATATTAACGGAGTTAATCTTCAGGCTGTGGTTGACGCAGCAGATGGAAGGACCATAGAAAGGTCATGAGACAATCCAAAGAGCCGAATTCTTCTCGCTCTAAATCTCATTAGAAACCATGTTTAATTGCTCATGAGGAGATTTAGTTCACACTTCGTATATGAAGGATGAACCAAAAGAAGGAGAATAACTCCCAGAAATCTGAGAAAGAGAGCGAGTACAGGCTTAATAAAAAGCAACGAAAGTCCGGTAAGAAGCCGGTATACCTCTGAGACTGCTTCAGCATTAAAAGATGGATGTTTTATATCCATTAGGAATCATTTTTGATGTCCTAGTTCCGTTAAATACAAGGACTCAATTTAGTGATAAAATCAAGCCCATATTGTGGGTAATAAGAAGCAATTAATTATCAAGACTCCTTATGAGACAACTCTCATAATTTCACGTATCCGTACGATTAATTAAAATTAAACATAAAAAAATGGTGGAACTGGCCGTCCCCGGAATCGAACCTGGGTCTAGGCCGGCCGCACCCTTTCGCGCGCCTAGCCAACTGAGCTAGGTGCCTAGTTTGTAAAACTTCCATTATTGAATAAATATAAGCACTTGTGCAATAAACTTCCTTATCATTTATCAATGATAATTTATGCTAAGTGTCCTGTTTTTTTTTATATACAGGCAATAATAAATCTTCATGAACCCTAAACTTAGCAAAAAAAATTTTATCATCCACAAGGTATAACTACCAAGGAAACCTTAGTAAACGATTCTTCGAAATCGACAAGGAATCCTTCCGAAAATCTAGAGCACTCTTTCTTTGCATAGAGTACGACAACATATGTTATTTTAATTATTTTTCTCATTGTTTTCTATCGCCTGCGAATGCCAAACTATGTTTGATAAAAGTGTCATATGAGGATTGGCGTATCCTAGTGAGTCCCATAGATTATTTCCATGTCTGATCAGCATGGAGGTTTAATACATGGAACCCCTAAGATATCCCAATGATCATATTGTACTAAAGTCGACTAGTAGTATTCAAAGAAGATATCCAAAATGGAAATTTTTCCAAGTAAATGTTCCCGAATAAGGAATTCGTGGACTTATAACATAAAGGTGTCACTCATTTGACACGAACGATAATGGATGAACTGGAGCCTGAGATATGGAAAATCTCTGTAGCCTCCTTGTATCTTAATTATCTTCTCATAAGTTTTCCCTGCTTACCTCCTGGAAGACAGGTAGAACTAAGCTTAACATTCCGCTGTGGGCTGGAGTATTTTGAAAACTCCATATCGAATATGGAAAAACCGAAACCTGGGTTAAGTAGGTTTTAAGACATAGGCTCATATAGCCTTACTCAATATTCTGAGGGTTTTATGTTATTAAATAAGAAAGACGGTTCATATTGCTTATGCATACATGCCGCAACCCTAATTAGGCAACGATTAAGAATTGCCATCAGCTACCCAGGAGCTAAGGGCAAACTATTGGTGGTTATGCTTGAAGAAGTCCGTGGCCACCTATGTAGCTAAAATGCCTGACAAGTGCGCAAGTCAAAGCCGAACATCAGAAGCCATCAGGTTTGCTACAACAACCTGAACTTCCTATGTGGAAGTGGGAAATGGTAACTATGGATTTTATTACCAAGTTACCCAAGACGAGGAAAGGAAATGATACGATATGGGTTATAGTTGACCGACTGACTAAGTCAGCTCATTTCTTACCCATCAAGGAGACCTATAGCTCCGATAAATTAGCCCAGTAATACGTGGGTAAGATTGTAGCCTTACATGGCATACCTGTGCCTATTATCTTTGATAGAGATACTAGATACACGTCACATTTTTGGAAGAGTTTCCAACAATCTTTGGGGCACACGTTTGAAATTCTGTACGGCTTACCATCCTCAGACTGACGGTCAGAGTGAGCGTACTATTCAAACGTTGGAAGACATGCTGCGTGCATGTGCGATCGATTTGGGAGGTAGTTGGGATAAGAACCTACCATTAATCGAATTCTCCTACAACAATAACTACCAAGACAGCATCAATGCTGCGCCTTTTGAGGCATTATACGGTAGAAAGTGTAGATCGCCTAATTGTTAGGCGGAAGTTGGAGATGTCCAGTTATCAGGACCAGAGATAGTGTTCGAAACGATGGACAAGATTGTCCAGATTCGTGACCGTCTCAAAGCTGCCCAAGGTAGGCAGAAAAGTTACGCTGATCCTAAGCGTAAGGATTTTCACTTCGAAGTAGGTGACAAAGTCCTACTGAAAGTGTCACCCTGGAAAGGAGTGATGCGGTTTGGTAAGAAAGGCAAGCTGAGTCCGAGATACATAGGACCTTTCGAGGTTATCGAACGTGTCGGGTCAGTTTCCTATAAGTTAGATTTACCAGAAGAGCTCAGTGGAATTCGCAATGTGTTCCACATCTGCAAACTGAAGAAGTGTTTCGCTTATGAATCACTGGTTATACCGCATACAGATGTGCATATAGATGAGAGCTTGAGGTTTGTGGAAAAACCCTTGTTGATTGAGGATCGACGGGTTAAGAATCTTCGAAGGAAGCATGTACCTATTGTTAAGGTCAAATGGGATGCCCGTAGTGGTCCCGAATTCACGTGGGAGGTTGAATCCACGATGAAAGAAAAGTACCCTTACTTGTTTCAGTAAATCTCGGATCGAGATTTATTTTAAGGGGGTGAGGATGTAACACCTCGAAAATTCACGTCCTATAATGTGTTGACACGTGTCATAATGTTTGAACGTGTGAAAGAAATATTATAGAAGGACTAAAGTTGACAAACGTGGAAAGTATGTGAATATACGTATTCTAAGTGTCAACTGAGAATAAAGATAATGTATATTAACCCTACGTGATGCTCGTACCTTCAAACGAATAAATCACGGATCATACGAAGCTGAAAGTGAGAGATTACAAGCTACAGGGGTTAAACGTGTCAACATGTTTAATCTATACCTCTGAGTGACCTTTTGACATACCCGAAGCTTTGTAACGATAAATTATGCTCACTAGAATGCACGGTTAAAATTTCATAAAGTTTCGTCAACGTATGAGAAAGTTGTGATCAAATTCGTGTGCGAGGGTTTAAAGCGTAAACGTTGAAAGTTAGACCTTTTCGGGTAACAATTAAGTTACCCGAGGGCTTAACAAAGTGGGTATATGTCATAAAGCCCCTATATATCAACTACGAGGGCTCAAAATGCAATAATCGAGTGCCTATTCGAGTTTTGAAGAGCCAAGGACTAATTTGCAAACAAAATCAAAAGAATGATCTGCAGAAGGCGTCGCGTAGCGCGACGGACCCTCGCGCTACGCGAGGGTTGCCCAGCGATCAGATTACCTGCTGTAGGCTGTTGTGCGCGTTTTTGACCCATTAAACCGGTATTTCTCACATGTGCATGACCCCTAGACACCCCTAAACACTAGAACCATGTGTTGATCACTTGTGGAGGATTGTAGACTTAGTTGTCAATGATTCATGGTGTTACAAACACTATATAAGACCCATTAACTTGCAAACATTCACATTCTAAATTCTGATCATTGTGGAGCTTCCAAGCTGATTGCAAGACCTCCCTAGTCATCATTAAACACTTGGTAAGTAGCCTAACCCTTCTAAATTAAGTCTAGCTTAGTAATTAGCTTAAAAGTCAATATATCGTAAATTACGGTTGACTTCGTGATTAAGTAACGATAGCTCAGTCGTATGTCAAATTAAACGTACCGTTAAATAGGTAATTATATGGGTATTAAACCCTTATAAGGGCACGTACCGATTCCAGACCTAACTAGGTCGTTTGTCGGGTCAAACGTTGACCGAAAAAGTCAACAGAAATACAAAATGCGATTTAATGCACAATTAATGATCCGAAAGGTGTGTAACCTGTTTTAACCTTAATATAACATGATAATAAGTATAAAAACTTGTCTACGCTTGCCCGACTCGACAAATTTCTGTTTAAACCCGGTTCGGAACCGAAAGGCGCAAAACCTTGACTTTTGCTTTGACTTCGCTTCTGACCCGTTTTAGTTTGATTCGGAAATGCCTTAGTGCTTCATTTGGGTTAGGTTGCATGATAGTATAAGCCTCTGTACTTGTTTCGTTGATTATCCAATTAATATGCAAGTTTCCGTTAATCGCTCGTATGTTGACCGTTATGCCCTTATTATCTTAAAACGTGATTTATGAAAATGTAAAAGTGTAGAAACCTTAAATACTGATATATAGACTTGCATGCAAAGTTTGACATCAGTTCGACTTGTAGATTAAGAGTTATGCTCATTATCGCAAAACTAATGCTTTATGTTAACATAATGGCGTAATTAGCATATAGCCTAGTTAAACATACTTTTTGGTATCAAATCTTTTACCCACTGATATAAAATATTATTTTAGGATTTTTAAAGATTTTTAATAAATTTTAGGCTGAGCATAACTCGTAGTCGCAGGCTTAATTCGGAAATTGTCGGTTTTGCCCTTACGGGCCATAAAATGAGTTTTACTTATCTAAACGACTCCAAACCTTTTGCTACTGATCACATATGTTAAATAAATTATTTTAAGCCTTCTGGAAATATAAAAATATCAGATTTAAGTATCGAACCCGGAAATGGCCTTTAATCGCCATAATTAGCGTTTTTAACGCATAGTATGTCTTAAAATCATATTAGACATACCCGGGTTGATACCTACTGATATATGAGGAAAATTATGATATTTTAACAGTAAGCAAGGGTTGATTAACTCAGACTTCGTTTTTGAGCTTTCCGGCTTATGTGAAATTACCAAAATACCCCTACGGGGCATAGTTTGGTTAAAGATGATAAATCTCACATATATGCTTTAGTCTACTGTTATAACTCATCAAATTGAGTATGTTTGCTGTTTACATCAGACCTGTAACTCAGTTAAACATCTAAGCGCTTTTACAAACTTTAAAATGACCAAACTACCCCTAAGGGGCAAAGTTTGTGTTTAAATTAGTTCGGGGCATAACGAAAGACATCCTACTGATGTCACAACATATTTGAAGCATATTAACTTAGGAAACCTGTATATGGCTATTACGGATACCCGTTACGCTTATTTCGCGTTCGGTTCGGTTTATGTAACAAGTTTACATAAATTAGCCGAAACGGGTCAAACCTTATCAGTTTAATCTCAAAATCCAGAATGTGAATAATAAACCCATATTAAACAAGTCTTCACACTTGTCGGGTCTGAATCACATTCTATCCGGTCTTCGCTTAATCGTGCGTACGAACCGTATCTTTGAAACTAGCCGGTCTAAGCTTAAGCTTAAATTAAAGACCCGTTAGGATTCTAATAGGTTATTAAAAACCTTCGTTCCAGATTAGGAGCCCAGTAAAAGCTATCTGTACTTGCTAAATTGATATACGGCTGGGATTGAATTTATATTTAGCTCAGGTAAATACTTTTAACTTATTTTCCCTATACGGGCTTGGGTTACGGTACATAGCGTACCGCTTGATCGAGCATCAAATCTTCCACGCTTAGTGGTTAATTGAATAATTTGATCGGCTCGTTTTAAACAGATGTGTTTACTTTACAGCCTTTGGGGGGTTAATGACCATGTCCCGGATATCCTCGACATTATCTTACGAGATAGCCACGACCTGAGCACGGGGTGTAGGCGTACTCCCGTGTATAACTCACTTAAAGTGGTGTGTCTATTGATCTTTAACCCGGATACGTCCGGGCTACTGAACGCATAAGTAACATGTAAATCGTTCACAAGATTATAATATTAAATAATTCTCCCAAGTTAAAAAGATTAATTTTGCCTCTGTGCATTTTAATCAATGTGTCAAGATATTTTGTGCCACGTGCATTCAAAACAATTTACAAACTCTTTTTCCAAAATGAGTCAGTTGAATGTATTTACCAGTGTAAACTGACGTATTTTCCAAAAAGGCTAAATGCAGGTACTATACGAAATTGGCTGGAAATGTCTCCTTAGCATCAATAGAAGTCTCGCAAGCTTAAGATGTCTAAAAGTCTGTTGAACTATTGTTTCCATTTTATGTTCGATCCTTCTGTGGATAAACTTCCGAATATTGTGACAATTGATATTACAATAATAAATTCGGTTGTATTATATTTTCAATTGCTTCCGCCGTGCTTAATAATATTGTGTTGTTTGACTATTATGTTGCCAACCATGACGTCACGATACTCCCCACCGGGCCCACCGGTGACACGTGGAAATTCGGGGTGTGACAGGTTGGTATCAGAGCCAACACTGAGTGAATTAAACACTAGCCTTAGTGTTTAATCTCAGTTACACAATTGCACAATTCTAAACTTCTGAGTCTAGACTTAACTTAGGAATATTCTCAATCCTAATCTTGAAGTTTTACTTCCAAATTTCTTTTTGGATACGTCGCCAAGCGAAGAAGCTGTAATAAGAATTCTCCACACCCGGAGCCTTGAAATGCTGAGCTTCGTACAGCGACCAAGATGAGACGTGCAACCAAGGAGAAAGCATTCAGGAATAGAATGAAGAAGAAACTCCTTTTACAGGAGATCGTTTCCTTATTAGTCCTTATAAGGACATAATTATCTTTCAGTCCCTCCGAGGACAACATTATTTCTTTCAAGTCCCGCTTAGGGCAACTTTATACTTTTATTTTTATATAATGGAATGATTAAGTTTAAACTCTCATTCTAAACAAGAAATATTAAATAAATGGAAAAATAATATTTCCTTTTTGCAAGATCTACCATTATAATAAAATGGCAAAATCTAAAAGGGCAAGACCTAGCTTCGGGTCATATTAAGACCGGCCAAGATGGCAGTTCCGCAATTTAGATTCAGATCCATATTTACACCTCAATTTAAAATTGTTCTGCGTTAATTATAAATTAAGAATCTTAAGTGTGAAACCTAGCCTACGGGTCAATTATAAGACCGGGCCAAGATGGTAAGACCTGTTTAAAAGATTCAATTCCCTGTTAACATCTTAAAACATGTTAACACTCCTGGCAGATGTGATTCAATTAAAATCACACACGTCATTTTTATATAGGATTCTTCAAAAGATTCCTAACCCAGTTTAATGATCCCTAAATCCTGGGTTTACGTCATCAATTAAGATGATCATATTTTAACCATACGTGGTAATATAGTGCCTACGGGCCTTGCTCATTTCTACATGAGCCAAAATACAGTGGTAGCTATGACTCCCTGTCAGATAAAGGTAATGAACTAGGTTCAAACCTCAAATGCTTTGATTCTCTGAAATCATAAGCTTATAATTTATAAATGTCCTTGTGACTAGGCCTATTGTGCCAATATACTTTCATGCTTTGATTTTCTGAAATCATAAGCTTATAATTTATAAATGTCCATGTGACCAGGCCATTGGGTGCCACTAATAAAACTGTTAATGTTTTATAATTAGGATAAATTATAATAGAAATCCTAAATAAATATGATTAATAAATTAACCAAATATGGTCTCTGTTTACCATGGTTAACGAATTTCCCTAAGGGGTAATTCCGTAATAAACATCTCTTATAAGGGAAGTGCCTACGGGCTATAGTTAATGTCCTCTGAGACTAAAGACAGTGGTAGCCTACAGCTCCCTGTCAAGAAAAGGTAATGAACTTTGATTCAAACCTTAAGGCCACGGTTCTCTGAAATCATGGCTTACAAATTTAACTTGTCTACGCGACAAGGCCATTGGTGTTATTATTAACTTATGAATTAGGATTTATGATAAAAATCCTGGATAAAATAAATATCCTTCCTTCTCTGTCAGTATGCAATTGAAGGGAATCTTAAAGGTGAAACCTAGCCTACGCGGCCAAGATGGTGAAACCTACTCAAGGGATTCAAATCCTTGTTAACACCTAGGAATGTGTTAGCACTCCTGACAAATGTGATTCGAGAAAATCACAACAGTCATCCTTATATTTGATTCTTCCAATTCTCAAATCTAGCCTAGTGATCTAGGGATCATGGCTTATATCATCCTATAAGATGATCAAATTATAAACATTCGTTAGTAATGAAGCACCTACGGAGTAAACTTGTTGTCCGATAAGACAACGACAGTGATGGTCTTTGACCTCCTGTCTAACATGTTGGACTATGTCCAAACATAATAGTCTATATGATCAATGCGATCATGACTAATATTACATGATACGATGATAGTATTATTAAACATCCTTTAGTGATGTCTTGCCTACGGGCTATAATATATTGTCCATTTGAGACATTGACATTGTTATCGTTATGATTCCTTGTCTAAGGTGGTGAGCTATGCTCAAGCCAAATAGTCAATATGATTAATGCAATCATGACTTATAGAACCTAATAGGACGAACCAATTATAAACATCCATGAGTGATGTTTTCGCCGATGGGCCAAATTATACTGTCCATGTGTGACAAAGACATTGTGATCTTTACGATTCCCTGTCCAAGGTGGTGAGCTATGCTCAAGCCTAATAGTTCATATGATCAACACGATCATGACAAAAATCATCAATACGATGATTAAAAATTTTAACATCCGTAATGATGTTTTGCCTAAGGGCTATATTATATCGTCCAACTGAGACAAGACAATTGTAATCTTTTGTGATTCTTTGCCAAGGGGGTGAGCTATACTCAATTTCCATAGTCTATACTATCAGTGCGATCCTGACTAGTATCCTCAGTATGCTGATCATAATATTAATATCCCTCGTGATGAAATGCCTACGGGCTATACTTTATTCTAGTGTCGATAAGACAAAGATAGTTGTGATCTTTATGATCCCCTGTTCAAAATGGTGTGATTACACCCAAACCTAATAGTCAATATGATCGACGTGATCATGACTAATATCATTAGATACGATGGTTATATAAACATCCATTAGTGGTGTTGATTGGCTTATTTTCTGCCAAAAGAATAGTCTTTCAAGACGATGACAGTTGTAGTCTATGACTCCCTGTCCAAAGGGAAGAACCACGTTCAAACCTTGAAGCCCTAATCTAATAAGATTGCGGCTTATAAATTAAGGACCTTGGTGATAGACCATCAAGTTATGTTCTAAAGTCATTCATGACAAGCCTATGTGCTATAATTGGTCATTCGTGACAAGTTAACATATTAAATGTTAACATTCCTGGTGACATGCCTTTGTACCAGATTTGATGAATGTCCTTATAACAAGGCCGTTCGTGCCATATCTAAATGTCCTTTGTGACAAGGCCTTCGTGCCGTATAATCATTTATGTCCTTCATGACTGTGCTTTATGCCATATTTTTCTACGTCCCTCACGACAGGCTTCTATGCCATATATGTATATAAATATATAACCGAAGTCATGAAAGGCTAGCCTTTGAGCTATTTATAATCGTACTTGTGACAAGGACAGTTGTGCCATTATGGTTCCCTGTCAAGCAAGTATTGGACTCGCTCCAAGCTTTGAATGCCATTGATGGTCCAGTTGTGACCTAGGCTAAGTATAATGGAAATACATTCAAAATAACATTCACCATGAATGTTCGGAACAGAATAGCCCATACGGTTTATGAATGTCGTGGCTAATCTAAGTCAGATCATCAGGATGATGACTGATAAAGGTTAAATCTTGGTGATTGGTACCAAATTTCGAGTATGGAACACTCGGATAAGGTAGACGACAGTCGCAACGCTATTCAGGCGATGAAAGTTAATAAAACTACAAACGTAAACCTCAATATTAACGGAGTTAATCTTCAGGCTGTGGTTGACGCAGCAGATGGAAGGACCATAGAAAGGTCATGAGACAATCCAAAGAGCCGAATTCTTCTCGCTCTAAATCTCATTAGAAACCATGTTTAATTGCTCATGAGGAGATTTAGTTCACACTTCGTATATGAAGGATGAACCAAAAGAAGGAGAATAACTCCCAGAAATCTGAGAAAGAGAGCGAGTACAGGCTTAATAAAAAGCAACGAAAGTCCGGTAAGAAGCCGGTATACCTCTGAGACTGCTTCAGCATTAAAAGATGGATGTTTTATATCCATTAGGAATCATTTTTGATGTCCTAGTTCCGTTAAATACAAGGACTCAATTTAGTGATAAAATCAAGCCCATATTGTGGGTAATAAGAAGCAATTAATTATCAAGACTCCTTATGAGACAACTCTCATAATTTCACGTATCCGTACGATTAATTAAAATTAAACATAAAAAAATGGTGGAACTGGCCGTCCCCGGAATCGAACCTGGGTCTAGGCCGGCCGCACCCTTTCGCGCGCCTAGCCAACTGAGCTAGGTGCCTAGTTTGTAAAACTTCCATTATTGAATAAATATAAGCACTTGTGCAATAAACTTCCTTATCATTTATCAATGATAATTTATGCTAAGTGTCCTGTTTTTTTTTATATACAGGCAATAATAAATCTTCATGAACCCTAAACTTAGCAAAAAAAATTTTATCATCCACAAGGTATAACTACCAAGGAAACCTTAGTAAACGATTCTTCGAAATCGACAAGGAATCCTTCCGAAAATCTAGAGCACTCTTTCTTTGCATAGAGTACGACAACATATGTTATTTTAATTATTTTTCTCATTGTTTTCTATCGCCTGCGAATGCCAAACTATGTTTGATAAAAGTGTCATATGAGGATTGGCGTATCCTAGTGAGTCCCATAGATTATTTCCATGTCTGATCAGCATGGAGGTTTAATACATGGAACCCCTAAGATATCCCAATGATCATATTGTACTAAAGTCGACTAGTAGTATTCAAAGAAGATATCCAAAATGGAAATTTTTCCAAGTAAATGTTCCCGAATAAGGAATTCGTGGACTTATAACATAAAGGTGTCACTCATTTGACACGAACGATAATGGATGAACTGGAGCCTGAGATATGGAAAATCTCTGTAGCCTCCTTGTATCTTAATTATCTTCTCATAAGTTTTCCCTGCTTACCTCCTGGAAGACAGGTAGAACTAAGCTTAACATTCCGCTGTGGGCTGGAGTATTTTGAAAACTCCATATCGAATATGGAAAAACCGAAACCTGGGTTAAGTAGGTTTTAAGACATAGGCTCATATAGCCTTACTCAATATTCTGAGGGTTTTATGTTATTAAATAAGAAAGACGGTTCATATTGCTTATGCATACATGCCGCAACCCTAATTAGGCAACGATTAAGAATTGCCATCAGCTACCCAGGAGCTAAGGGCAAACTATTGGTGGTTATGCTTGAAGAAGTCCGTGGCCACCTATGTAGCTAAAATGCCTGACAAGTGCGCAAGTCAAAGCCGAACATCAGAAGCCATCAGGTTTGCTACAACAACCTGAACTTCCTATGTGGAAGTGGGAAATGGTAACTATGGATTTTATTACCAAGTTACCCAAGACGAGGAAAGGAAATGATACGATATGGGTTATAGTTGACCGACTGACTAAGTCAGCTCATTTCTTACCCATCAAGGAGACCTATAGCTCCGATAAATTAGCCCAGTAATACGTGGGTAAGATTGTAGCCTTACATGGCATACCTGTGCCTATTATCTTTGATAGAGATACTAGATACACGTCACATTTTTGGAAGAGTTTCCAACAATCTTTGGGGCACACGTTTGAAATTCTGTACGGCTTACCATCCTCAGACTGACGGTCAGAGTGAGCGTACTATTCAAACGTTGGAAGACATGCTGCGTGCATGTGCGATCGATTTGGGAGGTAGTTGGGATAAGAACCTACCATTAATCGAATTCTCCTACAACAATAACTACCAAGACAGCATCAATGCTGCGCCTTTTGAGGCATTATACGGTAGAAAGTGTAGATCGCCTAATTGTTAGGCGGAAGTTGGAGATGTCCAGTTATCAGGACCAGAGATAGTGTTCGAAACGATGGACAAGATTGTCCAGATTCGTGACCGTCTCAAAGCTGCCCAAGGTAGGCAGAAAAGTTACGCTGATCCTAAGCGTAAGGATTTTCACTTCGAAGTAGGTGACAAAGTCCTACTGAAAGTGTCACCCTGGAAAGGAGTGATGCGGTTTGGTAAGAAAGGCAAGCTGAGTCCGAGATACATAGGACCTTTCGAGGTTATCGAACGTGTCGGGTCAGTTTCCTATAAGTTAGATTTACCAGAAGAGCTCAGTGGAATTCGCAATGTGTTCCACATCTGCAAACTGAAGAAGTGTTTCGCTTATGAATCACTGGTTATACCGCATACAGATGTGCATATAGATGAGAGCTTGAGGTTTGTGGAAAAACCCTTGTTGATTGAGGATCGACGGGTTAAGAATCTTCGAAGGAAGCATGTACCTATTGTTAAGGTCAAATGGGATGCCCGTAGTGGTCCCGAATTCACGTGGGAGGTTGAATCCACGATGAAAGAAAAGTACCCTTACTTGTTTCAGTAAATCTCGGGTCGAGATTTATTTTAAGGGGGTGAGGATGTAACACCTCGAAAATTCACGTCCTATAATGTGTTGACACGTGTCATAATGTTTGAACGTGTGAAAGAAATATTATAGAAGGACTAAAGTTGACAAACGTGGAAAGTATGTGAATATACGTATTCTAAGTGTCAACTGAGAATAAAGATAATGTATATTAACCCTACGTGATGCTCGTACCTTCAAACGAATAAATCACGGATCATACGAAGCTGAAAGTGAGAGATTACAAGCTACAGGGGTTAAACGTGTCAACATGTTTAATCTATACCTCTGAGTGACCTTTTGACATACCCGAAGCTTTGTAACGATAAATTATGCTCACTAGAATGCACGGTTAAAATTTCATAAAGTTTCGTCAACGTATGAGAAAGTTGTGATCAAATTCGTGTGCGAGGGTTTAAAGCGTAAACGTTGAAAGTTAGACCTTTTCGGGTAACAATTAAGTTACCCGAGGGCTTAACAAAGTGGGTATATGTCATAAAGCCCCTATATATCAACTACGAGGGCTCAAAATGCAATAATCGAGTGCCTATTCGAGTTTTGAAGAGCCAAGGACTAATTTGCAAACAAAATCAAAAGAATGATCTGCAGAAGGCGTCGCGTAGCGCGACGGACCCTCGCGCTACGCGAGGGTTGCCCAGCGATCAGATTACCTGCTGTAGGCTGTTGTGCGCGTTTTTGACCCATTAAACCGGTATTTCTCACATGTGCATGACCCCTAGACACCCCTAAACACTAGAACCATGTGTTGATCACTTGTGGAGGATTGTAGACTTAGTTGTCAATGATTCATGGTGTTACAAACACTATATAAGACCCATTAACTTGCAAACATTCACATTCTAAATTCTGATCATTGTGGAGCTTCCAAGCTGATTGCAAGACCTCCCTAGTCATCATTAAACACTTGGTAAGTAGCCTAACCCTTCTAAATTAAGTCTAGCTTAGTAATTAGCTTAAAAGTCAATATATCGTAAATTACGGTTGACTTCGTGATTAAGTAACGATAGCTCAGTCGTATGTCAAATTAAACGTACCGTTAAATAGGTAATTATATGGGTATTAAACCCTTATAAGGGCACGTACCGATTCCAGACCTAACTAGGTCGTTTGTCGGGTCAAACGTTGACCGAAAAAGTCAACAGAAATACAAAATGCGATTTAATGCACAATTAATGATCCGAAAGGTGTGTAACCTGTTTTAACCTTAATATAACATGATAATAAGTATAAAAACTTGTCTACGCTTGCCCGACTCGACAAATTTCTGTTTAAACCCGGTTCGGAACCGAAAGGCGCAAAACCTTGACTTTTGCTTTGACTTCGCTTCTGACCCGTTTTAGTTTGATTCGGAAATGCCTTAGTGCTTCATTTGGGTTAGGTTGCATGATAGTATAAGCCTCTGTACTTGTTTCGTTGATTATCCAATTAATATGCAAGTTTCCGTTAATCGCTCGTATGTTGACCGTTATGCCCTTATTATCTTAAAACGTGATTTATGAAAATGTAAAAGTTTAGAAACCTTAAATACTGATATATAGACTTGCATGCAAAGTTTGACATCAGTTCGACTTGTAGATTAAGAGTTATGCTCATTATCGCAAAACTAATGCTTTATGTTAACATAATGGCGTAATTAGCATATAGCCTAGTTAAACATACTTTTTGGTATCAAATCTTTTACCCACTGATATAAAATATTATTTTAGGATTTTTAAAGATTTTTAATAAATTTTAGGCTGAGCATAACTCGTAGTCGCAGGCTTAATTCGGAAATTGTCGGTTTTGCCCTTACGGGCCATAAAATGAGTTTTACTTATCTAAACGACTCCAAACCTTTTGCTACTGATCACATATGTTAAATAAATTATTTTAAGCCTTCTGGAAATATAAAAATATCAGATTTAAGTATCGAACCCGGAAATGGCCTTTAATCGCCATAATTAGCGTTTTTAACGCATAGTATGTCTTAAAATCATATTAGACATACCCGGGTTGATACCTACTGATATATGAGGAAAATTATGATATTTTAACAGTAAGCAAGGGTTGATTAACTCAGACTTCGTTTTTGAGCTTTCCGGCTTATGTGAAATTACCAAAATACCCCTACGGGGCATAGTTTGGTTAAAGATGATAAATCTCACATATATGCTTTAGTCTACTGTTATAACTCATCAAATTGAGTATGTTTGCTGTTTACATCAGACCTGTAACTCAGTTAAACATCTAAGCGCTTTTACAAACTTTAAAATGACCAAACTACCCCTAAGGGGCAAAGTTTGTGTTTAAATTAGTTCGGGGCATAACGAAAGACATCCTACTGATGTCACAACATATTTGAAGCATATTAACTTAGGAAACCTGTATATGGCTATTACGGATACCCGTTACGCTTATTTCGCGTTCGGTTCGGTTTATGTAACAAGTTTACATAAATTAGCCGAAACGGGTCAAACCTTATTAGTTTAATCTCAAAATCCAGAATGTGAATAATAAACCCATATTAAACAAGTCTTCACACTTGTCGGGTCTGAATCACATTCTATCCGGTCTTCGCTTAATCGTGCGTACGAACCGTATCTTTGAAACTAGCCGGTCTAAGCTTAAGCTTAAATTAAAGACCCGTTAGGATTCTAATAGGTTATTAAAAACCTTCGTTCCAGATTAGGAGCCCAGTAAAAGCTATCTGTACTTGCTGAATTGATATACGGCTGGGATTGAATTTATATTTAGCTCAGGTAAATACTTTTAACTTATTTTCCCTATACGGGCTTGGGTTACGGTACATAGCGTACCGCTTGATCGAGCATCAAATCTTCCACGCTTAGTGGTTAATTGAATAATTTGATCGTCTCGTTTTAAACAGATGTGTTTACTTTACAGCCTTTGGGGGGTTAATGACCATGTCCCGGATATCCTCGGCATTATCTTACGAGATAGCCACGACCTGAGCACGGGGTGTAGGCGTACTCCCGTGTATAACTCACTTAAAGTGGTGTGTCTATTGATCTTTAACCCGGATACGTCCGGGCTACTGAACGCATAAGTAACATGTAAATCGTTCACAAGATTATAATATTAAATAATTCTCCCAAGTTAAAAAGATTAATTTTGCCTCTGTGCATTTTAATCAATGTGTCAAGATATTTTGTGCCACGTGCATTCAAAACAATTTACAAACTCTTTTTCCAAAATGAGTCAGTTGAATGTATTTACCAGTGTAAACTGACGTATTTTCCAAAAAGGCTAAATGCAGGTACTATACGAAATTGGCTGGAAATGTCTCCTTAGCATCAATAGAAGTCTCGCAAGCTTAAGATGTCTAAAAGTCTGTTGAACTATTGTTTCCATTTTATGTTCGATCCTTCTGTGGATAAACTTCCGAATATTGTGACAATTGATATTATAATAATAAATTCGGTTGTATTATATTTTCAATTGCTTCCGCTGTGCTTAATAATATTGTGTTGTTTGACTATTATGTTGCCAACCATGACGTCACGATACTCCCCACCGGGCCCACCGGTGACACGTGGAAATTCGGGGTGTGACATCAAAGAATGGGCAAAGGCACATGATTGAATGATCTCAAAACTGGATCCTTAATTCTTATTCATTATGATGGTTTAATTGTTGCAAAATGGTGCAAAAGTTTCATTCCTTACTCCAACACCACAGAACCTGTTGGTATGTATTCATTAACTTTTTACTGTCAATTATGGTCTACATATAGATTAAGAATGATATGTTTCAAATCTGTAGGATTATGTTGAATTGCAACCACTACAATTATATACGCTTTGTTTTTTAGTTTCAATTTAAAATTTTCATACACTATAGACTATTTGTTTGGATATAGTTTAAACGTTGTTATTTCCTTTGGCATATTCTAATCTTGACAAGTATTGTTGATTTGCAGGTTAGTAAAGGGGCATGGATTTTCTTTTGGTGGCGGCTAGCCCACAACCTTGGTATCGGTGAGACAACCAACCAAAAAATCATCAAATTGAACAACGAATCAAGGAATGAGCAAATGGTACCGGTTCGGAACCGGGTACTGAATTTCTCAACCCGGCTCGATTTTCGGTACCGACATTTTGCGTTTTCGGTACCGGTTTTTACCTTTAAATACTGGTACTGTACTGGATATTTTCACTACCGGTAACGGTACCCATTTCTTAGGATTTTCGGTACCGGTTCGATACTGTTTGGGAAACCTTTGACATGTTTGACCCGATATCTTTTTAGCTTAAAATTTTAGTTTTACCCATTTGAGAATTGAGATAAAGTACATGTTTAAGTAATATGTTATTTATGATGTTATCTATTCAGTAGTTGACCCATTGTTTTTTTAGCTAAAACTTTTAATTTGACCCATTTCAGAATTGAGATAACGCGCCTGTTTAGGTTGAATACGTGTTATTCAGAATGTGTTTTAGTGAGAACTAATACTTTACCACTTAACTATGTATAATTTCTACACAAAGTTTTTTCTTATTGTGTTTGTTTTTAGCATAACATAAAGTTAAGGCCTTGGCGGTGTGTGTTTGTTTTGCTATGTTCAGGAAGACGGACAAGTATCATTGATCCATGATGGCTGCCAAAATCAGTTGCCGCTCAACTTTGTATTATGCTATAACCCGAACGGAGATTACTAAATGCAAGTAAGGTATAGTATACCGACCCTGTGATACTTAGTACACTTACAAACGTTCATAGTTTAAAATTATAAGAAATTCACTTGAAGAAATATAGTGGTAGCCTATGTACTTTTTATTATCTTTTTGTAAACATAGACAAGTAAACTAATGTATCAAGGTTATAAAGCTTTTCAAATTATGACAATTGTATGTTGAATTATATGTTGCTTTATCAAGGGCAAAAACATGAGATGGAGTCAAAATACTAATAATTGACAACGGAAAACCTACAGATAAAACAACTAATGTGATTTATATAGAGATTTTCAACGAATCGTGATCGTTGCATGTTCATGTATTTCAATTTGTCGTTGTAATCTAATATACTCGTTTGTGTTTTAACGTGTATAAAATAATAATATTTAATGTCGGAGGTATTAATGAAGAAATTTTCTTTTATCAACCCGCGAAATTTGCGGGTTCTTAAACTAGTTGTTTATATAATTACAATCCTACCCTTAACAACTAAAAAGGAAATCAAGGGTCCAGATCAGTTCACGCAGTTCACTCTTGGGAGGTTGTTCACTCTAGAACCCTACCCTATATATATGTAAATCTTTAAAATCTATAATATATATATATATATATATATATATTAATTTTTTAATAAAAATAATTCGAGCGAAACCGAGCGATCGACGAGCGAGCGGACCTTTGCTCATGCTTGGCTCATTTCCAAATCGAACGAGCCGAGCGGCTCATTTACAAACTCAGCGGGAATCGAACGAGCATTTTTCGGGCATTTTTCGAGCGACCGTCGAGCGATCCTCGATCGTCGAGCAGTTTGGACAGCCCTAAGTTCATGAAATATTGTGAACGAAATAAGTTTTGACATGTAGAGAAAGTCTAAGAAAATAGATTGTGGGTATTTAACTAAGATGTTATACTTATCTTTTTGGTTTTGTTAACTGTTCGTCACAGTGCTAGATTTAGATACAAAAACTTAAAAACTATTCTGTTTAAGTTATGTATAACGAAAAAAAGTTCTAATACAGATCTAATATTACACGTATGTTCAAACTCACTGAAATTCACCGGGTTGTTTGAATCGTAATGGATCGACCAATTTAAAACCAAAAGGTTCGGTTTTCACAGTTTGATAGCTTAACAGTTTTCATTACGGTATATGTGTATGTATGTATATTGTATAGAGGATATCTAGTGTAAGCCTCGTATTTTCGTATTTTTTATTTTTAGAAAATTGAAGTTAGTTTTCTATTTTTAGAAAATCAGATCGAAAAACGGAACAAAAACGTCAAACGATGCATTTTTTACGCTCTTTTAACGCAACCGACAAAGAACGTGTCCAACGTTGAAAACTGACACTATTTTACGTCTTTTTATTTTTAAAACACTAATTTTCGAAGCTTATGGAATTCGGGTTTTGAAAACGAATTCGTAAGTTCGTTTGGGCCCCTTAAAACACGGGGATTGGGCTTGTGGGCCTTGGGCCCAAGCCTAAGCCCATTAGGGAAAAACCTAGCTATATAAGAAACCAAAACCCTAAATCTCCATTTTTATCAGCCGTTTCTCAAAGCTTTTCCCCACTTTCTCTTATCCTCTAACTTTATTCAAAACAATCACTTAAAATCCCCTTTCAACTTCTCTGCAACCTCATCTACACACACAAACAAAGAGTCTAACAAACACATACCACTATCTGACCTCTCTTCCCTCTCGATCTATACTGTAAACACACACACACAAGAAATCAGAGTCATAACCATCTCACTCAACACAGCCGAAACCCCCCCCCCCCTAAACGGGCTTCGGCGACCAGAGCTGCGTCTCCGACTGGAGGTGTCGAAGGTGATGATGATGACGAGATGAGGCGGATGATGATGATATCGGCGGCCACAACAACTGTCGGATGACTGGAACCAGGAGACGGCTACGGAGGTGCCGTCAGCAGCACAGACGCCGGATCTACAGCGATTCCATCACGGGTCAGCTCCAAAAAAAAAGGTTAGTTCGAGTTCGAGTTAGTTACTCCGATTCGGGTAACATTTGGTTCGGGTCAAGATGGCAGACATGGTGGTGACCTACGTTGACTTCTGGTTGTCGGCGACGGCGGAGGTGGTGGGTGTTTACAGTGGGTCCGGTGAGGTAGCGGTGTAAGTGGTGGTGTCGATTTGTGGTTATTTTAAGTTGGAGGAGCGGACAAATCGGGTCACGGTTTCGGGTGTAGTTCGGGTTAACGGCTCTCGGGTCAAAGTTCCAGGTTTTGGTTAGCTTCGGGTTTGGTCAAACCTGGTCAAAGTCAGGTTTGACTGGTTCGGGTCAACAGGAACAGTAACACGAATTCCGAAATCACCTCGCACCTTCATTTCGGATAATCTTTTCCGTTCGTCTCTTGGACTTTCTCCATCGTTACTCGTGCGTTATTTCAAGGAGTCTTCTTACGCAACCAATGTGAGTATACTTGACCCATTTTACCGTTTTCGCACTTTTGGGTGTAACATGTATTAATTAACAAATCCACTTTGTACAATCAAACATACGCAATTGTGCATTCCAGCGAACACGTTACTCGTTATACTTAGGAGGTTTATGCATGATAGCTTCAACTTGTATTTCCATGCCATTTGTTGTGTTTAGATTGTTTATGCATGTCAATTTTTAATTTGTGTATCCATGTTATACGTTATGTTTAGATTGTCTATGTATGCTAGTTAGGACGTGAATACAAGTTGCCATGTTGGATTGAAACAAACTTTCGTACTTATACTTTTATTCAAACTTGTATGCTCGCCAGTACTTTTGTACTGATCCATGCTTTTAATACATGTTGCAGGATTGTGACAGATGAATCCAGTAGGATTGCCTAGAAACGCATTTAAACTTTATTGCTCGTTGTATTGTAATTTACTTTCAATCCTGTTGTATTCTGGTTCCAATACTTGTAATAATTCATTATTAATGAAATGAAATATAATTATTTGAATACTTATTGTGCATTATTTATTTTAAATTTGTTATATTCTAGATCAAACCATGTAAAATGTAAATATCAAATACTTGACACAATTAGCGTTATGAGGTCTTGAGCAATCTACGCACTTCGTCTCATTCCGATGTTTCCGCCATAGGTTGGGGTGCGACAGATTGGTATCAGAGCCATAACTATAGAGAATTAGGTAGAATTGCTATGTTCGACCTAGTCTATAGTCTAAGTACCAAAACTTGACCATTCCTTATTCTTGCTTAATATGTAATTCTTCCTATTTGCTTCTACCTCTTCTTTTGTCTAAATAAACGATGTGTCTTTTCTAAAACATTTCACACAATACATACTTGAAGATATTCATTTCCCACAATTGAAACGACTCACCAGAATAGGGGTGATTCCCGCCTTTGGTGACGAATTTTAATCCTCCTTGTTATTTTGCACGAAATTACACCATCAAGTCAGGAGTGATATCCGTATCTTGATGGGAATTTCCATTTCATACTCTGTGGTTCCTTATTGACGAGTCGAGATTTTATCTTGTTTCGTTCAATAAACCACATTTTAGGGACGAAATTGTTAAGATAGGATTGATGTCCACACCTTGGTGACTGGTCCCGCCCTACGATTTTCAATCTCGCCAAAGTTTCGTATTTTCAATCAAATTAGGGACATGTACTAACTGGAAGGGTAAAATACTGTTAATCATCTGGCAACGAGAGTATTATACCTATTAGGCCAAAGCATGTCTCCCTAATTCGAAAGGACTTGCGATTCACTTTGGAATAGTCGAAGCTTCTAAACCCGAAGCACTCCAATACTTATCAAGCCTATCTTTTATATTAACTTAACTTTTATGCGATTTAATACTTGTTACCTAATCATCGTTTTACACAATAAATTAATACACACATACTGATACGTTATACTTGATTCGGGATTACTGGACATTCATTATGTGATGAACTGGTCATTAGCTTCGTAATAAGCCACACCTTAACGTATATAGTGCTTGACTGCTTGTGAAGCACTATAGGAGTAGCGCACCGCTACATGGATTTGTGGTTACGTTAAGTTAAACTTTTACAGTCTTTATAGCAACGAAATGATGACATGTGCTATAGAGATGATACTAGCGGACACGTTGGTTCGATTTGTTCGAGCCTCACCTTAACATATATAGTGCTTGTAAAGCACTATAGGAGTAGCGCACCGCCTCATGGACTTGGGGTCATGTTAAGTTAAACATTTACGGATCCTTTCATAGCAACGAAATGATGACATGTGCTATGATTAGATGACGCTTGCGTTAAACGTTGGGTTGACACTTTGTCATTAACTTTGGATGAAGCCTCACCTTAACATATATAACGCTTATGTAGCGCTATAGAAGTAACGCCCGCCGTATGGACTTGCGGTCATGTTAAGACATTCATACATACTTGCGGACACGGTGGTTTGACCAGTGAGATCACATGCCAGTAATGCGTTAATCTAGTTAACTAAATATCCCATGTGAACTATTCAAAGACTTTAATCATACTCATACTTATAACCTCTCTCATACTTAAATACAATCGTGCATGCATATTCAAATTGCTATACGCTATCATTCTCACTCGTAATACGTTAATATACCCCGACCCGTACACTACTAGTACAAGCTATGCGGATCATGCACAAACCAAAATAATCACGGATTCATACATGATTATATTGGTAGGCGCATGAAAACCATAGTAGGTTCCACTGTGTATTGTAACACGGAACGTAACATGACATCGAATAGCGAAACGGATGTATTATGGTATTAACATGGTGGATACGCCGCTGGTACTTCCTATATATAAGTGTTCCTACCATACTGTAAAACTTTCATAAAACGTGCCATGAGAAATTCGATGTTTCCCCATATCTTATTGAATACAAACTTTGATCACTCACAAACTCTTTCTCAGTTATACCTAAACACACTTCGAAAATGCCATCTTTCCCCAAGGTCTTCCTCTTGAATAAATTTCGGGATGAAATTTCCTAAAGTAGGGGAGACTGTAACGCCTCGTATTTTCGTATTTTTTTTTTAGAAAATTCAAGTTTGTTTTCTATTTTTAGAAAATCAGATCGAAAAACGGAACAAAAACGTCAAACGATGCATTTTTTACGCGCTTTTAATGCAACCGACAACGAACGTGTCCAACGTTGAAAACTGACACTATTTTACTCCTTTTTATTTTTAAAACACTAATTTACGACGCTTATGGAATTCGGGTTTTGAAAACGAATTCGTAAGTTCGTTTGGGCCCCTTAAAACACGGGGATTGGGCTTGTGGGCCTTGGGCCCAAGCCTAAGCCCATTAGGGAAAAACCTAGCTATATAAGAAACCAAAACCCTAAATCTCCATTTTTATCAGCCGTTTCTCAAAGCTTTTCCCCACTTTCTCTTATCCTCTAACTTTATTCAAAACAATCACTTAAAATCCCCTTTCAACTTCTCTACAACCTCATCTACACACACAAACAAAGAGTCCAACAAACACATACCACTATCTGACCTCTCTTCCCTCTCGATCTATACTGTAAACACACACACACAAGAAATCAGAATGATAACCATCTCTCTCAACACAGCCGACACCCTCCGCCCCCCCCCTAAAACGGGCTGCGAAGACCGGAGTTGCGTCTCCGACTGGAGGTGTCGAAGGTGATGATAATGACGAGATGAGGCGGATGATGATGATATCGGCGGCCACAACAACCGTCCGAAGACTGGAACCAGGAGACGGCTACGGAGGTGCCGTCGGCGGCACAGATGCCGGATCTACGGCGATTCCATCACGGGTCAGCTCCAAAATAAAAGGTTAGTTCGAGTTCGTGTTAGTTACTCCGATTCGGGTAACGTTTGGTTCGGGTCAAGATGGCAGACATGGTGGTGACCTACGGCGACTTCTGGCTGTCGTCGACGACGGAGGTGGTGGGTGTTTACAGTGGGTCCGGTGAGGTAGCGGTGTAAGTGGTGGTGTCGATTTGTGGTTATTTTAAGTTTGAGGAGCGGACAAATCGGGTCACGGTTTCGGGTGTAGTTCGGGTTAACGGCTCTCGGGTCTTGGTTAGCTTCGGGTTTGGTCAAACCTGGTCAAAGTCAGGTTTTGTAACACCCCAAAAATATAAAACTTTATATTAGAATTATAAAGTATAAATAAACAAGAATTTACTAACTAGGAAAATTATAACCTAGTTAACTACAAGTCTAGAAATAACTTGAAATAGGGTTAAATAACCAAAACTATATGTTAAACAAAAGTGGAGGGGCCAATGATGTTAAAATTGAAACTTATGTTACTAATTTTAATAAAAACAAAAACCAAACACCCCATTTGGGGGTCTGGTCGATCAAGAACAAGCAGGGGGCGACACCCCCACTCTCAAACCCTAACATCCACAAAATCTTATAAATTGAAGGTGCAAATCTGGTCCAAAATGAAATCCGAGCTTAGAATTGTGATCCTCTTCGCAAGAGGATTATAAGGTATGTAAAATTTGATGAGAATTCTCTACTTGAAATTCTCATGAATTTAGGAAATCTGAAATTTGATGATGCATGTTTGTTACTTGGGTAGATTAGAAAAGATAAAGTGTCTAGGAGCAAAAACCTAGACAACAATATGTGAAATTATGATAAAATTCTGAAAATTTCATAAACACAATGAAGGTGATTCATGGGTTTTGTGAGATAATGACAAACACTAGAATGATAGTGGTTGTTCTAGTAATGTTTGACATGTATGAAGTGATTTCAGGATTTTAGAAGATAAAGTTCATGTAAAATAGTTGATTTATGAAGAATTAAGGCTATATGATAAGTTGAGAACTTGATAATATATAGTGTAAATTTCTGCCCTTAAAGTGTTCGCATAAATGCCTCAAAGAAGGCTTAAATCTAAAAATTTAAGTTAAACCGCGTGATTGTGATGTTTAGGCAAAATATGCGAATTGTGAATTGAAAAGAGTTCTAAACATGTTTTGGTTGAACTCAATAGGAAAGGATACCGGAGCTTCAAGCGGACAAGCCGGTGGCGACTTGCGTTTGAAGGGCGTGCACTAAAGGTATGTAACTTGACCCGTTACATTAAATGAATTGTTGTTAAATTTGGCGAAGTCTCATTTTAGGATAATATGGCGTCGATTTTAGCGACCATGATCGTTACTTAAATTACTAGTCTAAGAGTGACAAAGAATCAGTTGGTAGTCATCATATTGGGGAATTCCATAAGATGAGCCAAACGGGTCAATTAATTGTTTAAATTGTTGTTTTAGTGTTTTAGAGAGTCAAAGTGGAGTTGGAAATTACAAGAGCATTAAGCCATGAGATTGGTAAAGAAATGCGAGTGATGATAAGCCCGGGATGTTGGGAATAAAGTATCACAAGTTTACTAGCTAATTGGTAGTGAATTGTGTCAAGTAGAAATGGGTTGAATAAATGCATAACGACATATAGTCTTTCTGTCCGTAAGCTAAAGTTTTGTCATGATTATCGTAATAGGCACGTTGGTAATGAAATTACAGACGTATAGGAAAAAGAATCACCAAAAACGGACTTACGAATCATAAGTTATGGCCATTTTAAGTTGGAACTTGAATAAACTTTGAGCTGGGAATGTATAGCAACAGCCAAAGCAACAGTCTGTGAAAATCAGGGCCTGGCGTGACGCGAGGGACCTTGGCGTCACGCGGCGCCCCCTTTCCGGAAAATTTTATTTTTTTTCTTGTTTGTTAACCCATGGAACTTGTTTATATTCACTCTAACTTTATCAAAACTAACATTGTTGTGGTTTTGATCTTAGGTGATGTTGGAAAGTAACCGGAAGATGATCGAGCTAGCTTTTGAAGAACCGAACACAATTTACAAGCTTCCCCAATGTTTTTAACTCTTAATAGACCATGTTTATGGAATGTAAACAATTGTTAAACAACTTTTGAATGTTTTAACTTAGTCATTAGTTGACTAAGGTTTTTCCTACTTATGAACTTGACTTATGAAATCTATATTAATTAGACATCTTTTGTATAAAATGGTATGAATTATTATTAAATTCAAGTAAAAATTAGAAGGGTGTTACAAGTTGGTAATCAGAGCTTAAGGTTGTCAACAAAGTGTTAGGTTCAAGCTCGATCGATCGTCCGGTAAGAATTAACTTATTATGTTAACAAATTATGTCTTATGTAAGAATGAGAAAGGAATTGATGTGCATGGGAAGAGCATGTTAACACACTCAAACCCGGAAAGTGCATTAAATGTGAACGGTTAAAGCAAGTTAAGAACTTGGCTAAACCGAAACAAATGAAGCAATGTTATGAATGAAATGTTTAACGTTTAAATGTAAATATTTCAGTTTCAATATGTCTGATGGAAACGACGATAATCCGGTGCAAACAAGCACCGAACAAATGAAAGATATAATTGCCGAAGAAGTAGGGAAGGCAATTGAGGGTAGTCTATCTGGGTTTATAGACAAAATTCAAAGCACGGTGTTGTCGCTTGTCGAAGAGCGAGTTAAAAGGTTGGAGGATAGTGCCAACCTTATGAAAGATAAAACAGGAGAACGCAAAGGGTGTTCGTATAAGGAATTCATGGTGTGTAAACCGCCAATCTATAACGGGGAGGTTGACCCGATAATTTGCCAAAGATGGATAAGTGATGTCGAAGGAGTGTTTGAACGAACCCACTGTGACGTAGGTGACTTTGTTGCTTACGGAACGGGTCAATTGAGAAATCAAGCCAAGGATTGGTGGGATAATAAAAAGAAGGAAATGGGAGCTGAAGCGGCAAGGGTCATGACTTTGGATGAGTTTAAGGTGCCGTTCCTTAAACACCATAGTCCCAAAGCGGTTATTAACAGGATTAAAGAAGAATTCATCCAGCTAAGACAAAAGGGTGAAACAATTGATAAGATCATGGGCATCTTCATGGATAAGTTGAGATTTTGTGACGAGTTAGTCACCACTGAAGAGCAGAAGATATACTACTATTACAACATGCTGAGTGCTGAGTACCGGGAGTTTATGACTCCGTCAAAATATGAAACTCTCACAGAAATCATCAACACCGCCCGGGAGCGGGAAATTGAGTTAAAGAAACAAGTTGAAAGGGGCGAGCGGAGGGCACAAGATGTGAATCCAAGCCCTACAAAGAAAGCTAGAACTGCTGAATCGGGGAAGAAGGTAGAGGCTAAAGGCGGGTCGCCAAGTTGGAAAGTATGTGGAAAGGGGCACAAGGGTGAGTGCCGCTTCAAAGACAAGCCGTGTCCGGTATGTGGGAAAACGGGGCACACTGCATCGCTATGTCCTGGAAAAGTTTCCATTTGTTACAAATGCTATCAACCCGGCCACAAAAAGTCAGAATGCCCCGAGTTGGTTGGAAAGAGAGACACAAAAGAGTCTACGGCAGAAGCTCCCAAAGCGAAGGCTAGGTCCTTCCAACTTACCGCGGCTGAAGAGAAAACAGAACCCGATGTGGTCTCAGGTATATTCACAATTAACTCAATTCCAGCACGTGTATTGTTTGATACGGGTGCGAATAAATCCTTCATTTCACATGGATTTATTCGACATCCTTCATTTGTATTGACGAAATTATATGTGCCCTTAGAAGTTGAAATAGGGGACAACAAAAGTTTTATAGTTTGTGATGTTTTTCGAGGCTGCAAATTAAGCATCGACGATGAGGAATACTTGATAGACCTAATCCCGATGTCAATGGGGGAATTTCAAGTAGTCGTTGGGATGGATTGGCTATCTCAGCACCATCCAAAGGTCGTGTGTTTTCGTAAAGAGATAAAACTAACATCTCTGAGTGGGAAGCACGTCACTATCTATGGCAAAAAAGGAGGTAACCCCATAGTATGCTCAATGTTGAAAGCCCACAAGCTTATGAAGCGAGGATGCAAGGCATTCATGATATACGCAAATGAGCCCGAGAAAGAATCACGGAAGATTGAAGATGTACCGGTTGTACGAGACTATGAAGATGTGTTTCCGGAGGATTTACCGGGGATACCGCCCGAACAGGAAGTAGAGTTCGGGATCGAATTGATTCCGGGCGCAAAACCTGTAGCTAAAGCACCGTACCAACTCGCGCCGTCGGAATTACAAGAGTTGATGTCCCAAATTCAAGACCTGCTTGACAAGGGATTTATAAGGCCGAGTGTGTCTCCATGGGGCGCACCGGTACTGTTCGTGAAAAAGAAAGATGGAAGCATGCGGATGTGTATAGATTACCGAGAGTTAAACAAACTCACGGTAAAGAACCGATACCCGCTTCCGAGGATAGATGATTTATTCGACCAATTACAAGGAGCGAACTGGTTTTCAAAAATTGACCTTAGATCGGGGTATCACCAATTAAAGGTCAAGGAGGAAGATGTGCCGAAGACGGCTTTCCGCACGCGATACGGACATTACGAATTCCTCGTGATGTCATTTGGGCTAACAAATGCACCCGCGGCTTTCATGGACCTCATGAACCGGGTTTGCAAGCCAATGTTGGATAAATCAATCATTGTGTTTATCGATGATATTTTGGTGTATTCGAAAAGCGAAGCTGAACATGCACACCACTTACAAGAGGTGTTAGAGACACTTAGGCGAGAGAGGTTGTATGCAAAATTCTCTAAATGTGCCTTTTGGCTACGAGAGGTGCAATTTCTCGGCCACATCATAAGTGCCGATGGAGTATTGGTAGACCCGTCAAAGATCGAGGCCGTGTCAAAATGGAATCCTCCGAAGAACCCTTCGGAAATTAGAAGCTTTTTGGGGCTTGCGGGATACTATAGGAGATTCATTCAAGATTTCTCCAAGATTGTGTCACCGCTAACAAAACTAACCCGGAAGGAAGAAAAGTTTATTTGGGGTGTAGAACAAGAAAGAGCGTTTCAAACGCTAAAAGAGAAGTTAACTCAAGCTCCGGTACTGACATTGCCGGACGGAGTCGAAGACATGGTGGTTTATTCGGATGCTTCACTATCGGGGCTCGGATGCGTTTTGATGCAACAGGGCAAAGTTATAGCTTATACCTCGAGGCAATTGAAGATACACGAGAAGAAATATCCCACGCACGATCTCGAGTTGGCTGCGGTGGTATTTGCATTAAAAATATGGAGGCACTATTTATATGGGGTAAAGTGCACCATATTCACCGATCACAAGAGCTTAAAATACTTCTTCGATTAGAAGGAGCTAAATATGCGACAAAAGCGATGGTTAGAAACAGTGAAAGATTTCGACTGTGAAATACACTATCACCCCGGAAAGGCAAATGTGGTGGCGGATGCTCTGAGCAGAAAAGTGGACTATGTCCCAATACGTGTAAGATCGATGCAGCTCGTGGTGACCTCGGGTATACTTGAACGTATTCGAGAGGCGCAATTAGAAGCAGTGAAAGAGGAGAATTGGAAGAAAGAAAGAATAATCGGTCAGTTGAAAGATTTGTCGGATGGGGATAACGGGTTGAAGACCCGATCCGGAAGGATATGGGTTCCAAATACTTGTGGGGTGAAGACGCTTCTACTTGATGAAACTCATAAATCCCGATATTCAATTCATCCGGGTGCGACCAAGATGTACAATGATCTGAAACAAAATTATTGGTGGCCTGGAATGAAGAGGGATGTGGCGAAGTATGTGGAAAAATGCTTGACATGTCTACAAGTCAAGGCGGAGCACCAAAAACCATACGGCAAACTTCAACCGTTAGAAATCCCGGTTTGGAAAAGGGAACATATTACAATGGACCTATTAACCAAATTGCCTAAGACAAATCGTAGTTTCGATGCCATATGGGTAGTGGTGGATAGATTGACGAAAAGTGCTCACTTCATTCCGATTCGTGAGACTTATACGTCAGAAAAGATGTCAGAAGTTTACACTAATGAGATAATAGCACGTCATGGAGTACCGGTATCCATCGTGTCTGATAGGGATACCCGGTTCACTTCAAATTTCTAGCGAGATTTCCAAGAGCAAATGGGAACCAAATTGTTCATTAGCACTGGGTACCATCCTCAAACAGATGGACAGAGTGAAAGAACAATACAAACATTAGAGGACATGCTACGGGCATGTATAATCGACTTTGGAGGAAGTTGGGATGTTTACCTACCATTAGTTGAGTTTTCGTATAACAACAGCTACCACGCTAGTATTAAGATGGCGCCGTACGAAATGCTCTATGGTAGGAAATGCCAAACCTCGGTATGTTGGGGTGAAGTGGGTCCACGTGAACTCGCCCACCAAGATATAGTACAAGCCACTAATGAAAAGATTGATGTGGTTCAGGCACACTTGAAAGCGGCTCAAGACAGGCAAAAGGCGTATGCTGATAAAAGGAATAGGCCAATCGAATTCCAGGTTGGCGACATGGTTATGCTAAAAGTTTCCCCATGGAAGGGCGTTATTAGATTCAGAAAAAGGGGGAAGCTAAGCCCGAGGTTTATTGGGCCATTTAAAATCATCGGAAGGGTCGGCAAGGTGGCTTATCGCCTCGAATTACCGGAAGAGTTGAACGGAATACATAGCACGTTCCACGTGTCGCAATTGCGAAAGTGCCTAGCGGACGAAACAACTTATATCCATTACGATGATATCGAAGTGGATAATAGCCTGAATTATGCGGTGAGACCAGTGGAGATTTTAGATCGAAAGGTCAAGCACTTGCGAAACAAACACATCGATCAAGTCAAGGTCAAGTGGGAGCATAGGAAAGGTTCGGACACTACGTGGGAATCCGAAGAGGAGATGCGACGTCTCTACCCTACTTTATTTGGTACGTAATTCGGTTTCGGGGACGAAACCCTTTTAAGGGGGGTGGACTTGTAACACCCCGAAAATATAAAACTTTATATTAGAATTATAAAGTATAAATAAACAAGAATTTACTAACTAGGAAAATTATAACCTAGTTAACTACAAGTCTAGAAATAACTTGAAATAGGGTTAAATAACCAAAACTATATGTTAAACAAAAGTGGAGGGGCCAATGATGTTAAAATTGAAACTTATGTTACTAATTTTAATAAAAACAAAAACCAAACACCCCATTTGGGGGTCTGGTCGATCAAGAACAAGCAGGGGGCGACACCCCCACTCTCAAACCCTAACATCCACAAAATCTCATAAATTGAAGGTGCAAATCTAGTCCAAAATGAAATCCAAGCTTAGAATTGTGATCCTCTTCACAAGAGGATTATAAGGTATGTAAAATTTGATGAGAATTCTCTACTTGAAATTCTCATGAATTTAGGAAATCTGAAATTTGATGATGCATGTTTGTTACTTGGGTAGATTAGAAAAGATAAAGTGTCTAGGAGCAAAAACCTAGACAACAATATGTGAAATTATGATAAAATTCTGAAAATTTCATAAACACAATGAAGGTGATTCATGGGTTTTGTGAGATAATGACAAACACTAGAATGATAGTGGTTGTTCTAGTAATGTTTGACATGTATGAAGTGATTTCAGGATTTTAGAAGATAAAGTTCATGTAAAATAGTTGATTTATGAAGAATTAAGGCTATATGATAAGTTGAGAACTTGATAATATATAGTGTAAATTTCTGCCCTTAAAGTGTTCGCATAAATGCCTCAAAGAAGGCTTAAATCTGAAAATTTAAGTTAAACCGCATGATTGTGATGTTTAGGCAAAATATGCGAATTGTGAATTGAAAAGAGTTCTAAACATGTTTTGGTTGAACTCAATAGGAAAGGATACCGGAGCTTCAAGCGGACAAGCCGGTGGCGACTTGCGTTTGAAGGGCGTGCACTAAAGGTATGTAACTTGACCCGTTACATTAAATGAATTGTTGTTAAATTTGGCGAAGTCTCATTTTAGGATAATATGGCGTCGATTGTAGCGACCATGATCGTTACTTAAATTACTAGTCTAAGAGTGACAAAGAATCAGTTGGTAGTCATCATATTGGGGAATTCCATAAGATGAGCCAAACGAGTCAATTAATTGTGTAAATTGTTGTTTTAGTGTTTTAGAGAGTCAAAGTGGAGTTGGAAATTACAAGAGCATTAAGCCATGAGATTGGTAAAGAAATGCGAGTGATGATAAGCCCGGGATGTTGGGAATAAAGTATCACAAGTTTACTAGCTAATTGGTAGTGAATTGTGTCAAGTAGAAATGGGTTGAATAAATGCATAACGACATATAGTCTTTCTGTCCGTAAGCTAAAGTTTTGGCATGATTATCGTAATAGGCACGTTGGTAATGAAATTACAGACGTATAGGAAAAAGAATCACCAAAAACGGACTTACGAATCATAAGTTATGGCCATTTTAAGTTGGAACTTGAATAAACTTTGAGCTGGGAATGTATAGCAACAGCCAAAGCAACAGTCTGTGAAAATCAGGGCCTGGCGTGACGCGAGGGACCTTGGCGTCACGCGGCGCCCCCTTTCCGGAAAATTTTATTTTTTTTCTTGTTTGTTAACCCATGGAACTTGTTTATATTCACTCTAACTTTATCAAAACTAACATTGTTGTGGTTCTGATCTTAGGTGATGTTGGAGAGTAACCGGAAGATGATCGAGCTAGCTTTTGAAGAACCGAACACAATTTACAAGCTTCCGCAATGTTTTTAACTCTTAATAGACCATGTTTATGGAATGTAAACAATTGTTAAACAACTTTTGAATGTTTTAACTTAGTCATTAGTTGACTAAGGTTTTTCCTACTTATGAACTTGACTTATGAAATCTATGTTAATTAGATATCTTTTGTATAAAATGGTATGAATTATTATTAAATTCAAGTAAAAATTAGAAGGGTGTTACAGGTTTGACTGGTTCGGGTCAACAGGAACAATCACACGAATTCCGAAATCACCTCGCACCTTCATTTTGGTCAAACCTGGTCAAAGTCAGGTTTAACAAATCCACTTTGTACAATCAAACATACGCAATTGTGCATTCCAACGAACACATTACTCGTTATACCTAGGAGGTTTATGCATGATAGCTTCAACTTGTATTTCCATGCCATTTGTTGTGTTTAGATTGTTTATGCATGTCAATTTTTAATTTGTGTATCCATGCTATTCGTTATGTTTAGATTGTCTATGTATGCTAGTTAGGACGTGAATACAAGTTGCCATGTTGGATTGAAACAAACTTTCGTACTTATACTTTTATTCAAACCTGTATGCTCGCCAGTGCTTTTGTACTGATCCATGCTTTTAATACATGTTGCAGGATTGTGACAGATGAATCCAGTAGGATTGCCTAGAAACGCATTTAAACTTTATTGCTCGTTGTATTGTAATTTACTTTCAATCCTGTTGTATTCTGGTTCCAATACTTGTAATAATTCATTATTAATGAAATGAAATATAATTATTTGAATACTTATTGTGCATTATTTATTTTAAATTTGTTATATTCTAGATCAAACCATGTAAAATGTAAATATCAAATACTTGACACAATTAGCGTTATGAAGTCTTGAGCAATCTACGCACTTCGTCTCATCCCGATGTTTCCGCCATCGGTTGGGGTGTGACATCTAGAGAGATGTTAGTGAGATGAGTGGTGGGAGAAGAGAGTTATTGTCTTTGTTGTGTTATTTAAGAATTTAAAAACATTTTTTAGAAGAGTTAGGGCATGTTTGGCTAGGCTTTTTAACCAACTTATTGACTTATTGGCTTTTCAAAAAGTCAACAAGTCAAAATATTGTTTGGCTAATTGAAAAGTCCTTTTCGAAACAACTTTTCAGTAGGGAATAAAGTCATTTTTGAAAAGTCAGAAATTTGTGACTTTTTAGAGCTTTTCAACACAATTACAAATTTACTCCATACCAAACAACTTTTCAATATGAAGAATGTCCTTTTTAGTAATTTTGGCTTTTCCCACCCAATAAGCTAATCCAAACGCTTTTTTAAAAACTCCTTTTCAAAAAGTCATAAGTCAATAAGTTCTTTTAACAAAAAGTCCTTTTTGAGTTAAATAAGCTTAGCCAAACATGCCCTTAGATAGTAGGTTTTAACATTTTCAGATTGGATATGTGAAATGATTTAACCTCAAAAAAGAACCGACATAAAGATCTAAACTCACATATGTATTCTAGCTAAAAAAGAAAAATAAACTCAAACCTAAATATTTATTCTCGTTAAAATAATTATTTAGATGATGGTCGACCCGACCCGCTTGTCATGTTTAAAATGTTAATGTGCATGGACTAATGGTTATCATATGTACTAGGTTTTTACCCGGGATTGCTTCCCGGGCTCAGGAAAGTTATTTAGATTAATTACTATTTGTTATTAATATGACCACATTACATCAACCATCTCATTCGATTCAACAACATTGTCTTCAAATCACCGAATTAGATCATGAACCCATATTAGAGGTTGTTAAGATCTGAATTTCTTTTTGATTGTGTTTTTGTTTAAGAATTAAGAAGATGAACAAGTAATGCAGCATAATTAAAATGGAAATAAACTTTGCACACAATCAAACAGGAGAAATGTTTTCAACACATATTTTAACATCTAGGAAAACATTGGAATAGGTACAAGTGGCAGTGATTGTGTGGTTGTTTGTGGTGGTAAAGTGTCTTCATCTAGGAAAACATTGGTTACCCTTCTACTTTTGGGTTTAGGAGAGGTTGGGGTTGTTTTGATGGATTGAGTGGTAGTGATTTGAGTGGAAAGTTGCTGACTAACAGTTGTTGGAACAACTGGTGTTTCAAGCGCTGAAGCGGTAAGACCTAGGTGCAAACACAACTCGATTATTAGAAAATCATGCATAACATATATTGACAGAATATATAGATATGTGTATAGATATTGTACCAAAACATGTTATTTCTTAAAGCTAAAAGACAACTATAAGTAAATATAAAAGATATTTAACATGCGTAACATATATTGACAGAATATATAGATATGTGTATCGCTTTGATCATTTAAACATACCTTTGCCAATATTACAATGCTGAAAATGAAAACAATAGCTGACTATATGATGTGTGCAAAATGCAACATATAAATTACATCAATTGTGGCATAAAACTAACCTTTTTTTAGTACTAATGTTGGAAAAAGTGTGCTTTTGTCTTCCTTTTGTATTTTCAGGATTAAATGAGCTCAAATTAACAAAAGAAGCAAAAAGGCAGTTAAATCTAACATAAATACAAGAAAAGGAACAAACGTGGCATGCCCAACCTCCCCGAAAGCATCTTCCCAAGCAAAACAAGATAACAGAAGGCTGAACACGCCCTGTGCTCAGTGAACACGGGGGCATGCCCAAGTATCAGCATAAAAGACAAAGTTGTAGAAGCTTCCATCGCCCACCACGGGGCCGTGGTCAACTATAAGATTCGCAGAATCCAGGCAAATCTTGATAGTACAGATATGCTTCTGCACACGGGGTCGTGCCCAGCGGACACGGGGCCGTGGTCAACTAATGCAAACAAAAGCAATTAATGAAGACAGAGAAGGATGTGGACACGGGGTCGTGCCCACTGGACACGGGTCGTGCCCACTGGACACGGGCCGTGCCCAAGCTTCTGTTCAGCCTATAAATAGGAGTGCTTGGCTCAAGCTCAAACCATCCCTTGGCACACCACCTCTCTCACACTTCACCCACCACCCACCACCACCATAACACCATCATCCACCACCATCATCCACCACCATCATCCATTGTCCATCATAGAGTGTGTGAGTCGTCTCGGGATCCAAGATTGATCGTAAGAGTTCTTGACAATCAAGGCCATGTTTGTCTAAGTCTCTTACATCACTTGGTGAAGACAAAGTGTCTATTGTAATACTTTTTATTTTTAATCTTTTCGCACTTTTTAATTGGTTATGTATTAATGACTTTAATAACTAGTTTCTTATGTTGAAGGTGATTCTTCCTTATCGTTTGTCCGTGGTGTCTTGGCATTATTTTACTATCTATATAAAATAAAAGATTTTCACCATTCATATCTCCACGGTCTATATGGAGGTATGTTGGCTACCTGGTCGGGGGTTAAGGGAACGGTTTGGTAAGAGTCTTGCCATTGTTCAGTGTATAGATCCTACAAAGGACATGGGTCAAATTTAGTAGGACCTCCTTCAATACTTAACGGTATTGGATGGCGGGGGTCCAAACTCTTTGATCCCCTCATAAGTTAAGCTACTATTAAAACTTTAACCCGGCTACTTAGGACTGTATCCCTGCTGACTCAGACTACTTTGTCGAGGGTAACGTCGCCTTCAAAAGAGGGGCCTACCACATTATGCATTAATAACTTAATTACTTATCTTTCAATAATCCAACCCTTTAGGATTGTATCCTTGCTGACTCAAACTACTGGGTTGAGGGTAACGTCACCTCCAAAAGAGGGGCCTACTACAATAACTAAGATAATCTCTTAAATAGTGCAAAAGTGCGGAAATAATCAAAGGTTACACTAAACACGAGTCGGAGCCAAGTGATTCATCTTGTCTATCTGTTTTTATTTTTATTTTATTTTTCAGCATTTTAGTTAGTTTTTATTTTCTTAGTTTAAAACCTTTTTATAAACTTTTGATTTGATTAGACGTTGAGGATAAACCGGTACTAAAAGCTCTTGTGTCCTTAGACGACCTCGGTATCTTGCCAACACTATACTACGCTCACGATGGGTGCAGTTGCCCATATGTGTGTTTAGTATTAGTAAATATCGTGTTTTATAAATTTAAAACTTGGCTAAAGAAAGTGTAAAAGGGCTTAAAATATACTTAAACTTATATACACACTTCACACGCATCAAGTTTTTGGCGTCGTTGCCGGGGACACAAGGATTTTAAGAAAGTTAGGAATCAGCGGCCTAATCGTTTTTTCTTATTTTTCTATTTTATTTAGGATTTTTCTTAGTTTTTCAGCTTCTGCAGAACTCAGCACGGGCCGTGCCAGGTCGGACACGGGCCGTGCCCAGCACTGTTACTGGCAGTTTTTATTTTCCGAGTTACAGAGAGCTGAACACGGGGCCGTGTCGGTGCAACACGGGGCCGTGCCCAACTCCCCAATAACAGGGATCCAGAAAACAATCAATGTATCTCCGACCACGGGCCGTGTTCACTGAACACGGGGTCGTGGTGAACCTTCTGACCAACATTCTTTTCTGTTTTTGTTGCAGGACTTGGAACCCAGGCGCCACATTTGAACTTCCTACGTAGTGCATGAGCTCCAGTTCTAGTAGAGACATAAAAGAACCTCTAGAAGAACCCGAACGCTTTCTCAGAAAAAGACTTAAAGCTAAAAACCAAGAGAAAGTTTCGGGGGACCCACCTCCAATGGCGGACCAACGTACTCTCATGGATTACCTACGGCCCACTGTAGGTAATCTCGGCGCCGCTATCAATGCACCGAATGTCGAAGCCAATAACTTCGAACTTCAGCCACATTTGATACAAATGCTTCAAAACTCCGCAACCTTTCATGGGCTTGCAGACGAGGATCCCCATCTACATATTACTAATTTCTTAGAAATATGTGATACCTTTCAGATCAATGGAGCATCAAACGACGCCATCCGCCTTCGGATGTTTCCATTTTCACTAAAAGACCGAGCTAAGGCTTGGCTTAATACCCTCCCAGTTGGCTCGGTAAACACCTGGGATGAACTAGCCCAAAAGTTTCTATATAAGTATTTCCCTCCTGCTAAAACGGCTAAATTAATGACTGAAATTAATACATATTCACAAGAAGATGGGGAATCCTTATATGAAACTTGGGAAAGGTTCAAGGAGCTACTAAGAAAGTGTCCTCATCACGGTCTTGCGGTATGGCAACAAGTATCCACTTTCTACAATGGGTTGTTGCCACACACAAGACAAACACTTGATTCTAGCTCCGGGGGACTTCTAGGTAATTGTCACCCAAATGAAATATATAATCAAATTGAGAAAATTGCTCAAACCAATTTTCAGTGGCACACTCCTCGAGGCAATAAATCTATTGCCCCGGGCGCCCATAAGGTTGATGAAAGCACTTCTTTACAAGCTCAAATCGAGGCCCTTTCTTCAAAAATAAAAAAATTAGAAATGGCAAAAACGGTCTCGGTTATGGCTTGTGAGGGGTGTGGTGGACCACATGAAAATTAGAGTTGTATGAAAGAAGTAGATGATCAAACGGAAACGGTAAACTACATTGATAATAGACCTAGGCCGTCGGGTCCACCAACGGGTACCTACAACCAAGGATGGCGTAACTACCCTAACCTTGGTTGGAGAGATCCCGACAATAGTAGTAACCAACAAAACCAACGAACTAACTTTCAAAAACCACAAAACTTTTCTCAACAACAAGGTGGACAAGAAAGGCTTGAAGATACTGTATCTCGCCTCATCTCCGACACCGAAAAGAAAAACTCGGATCGATTTCAGCAATTGGAATCGAATTTTAGAAATCAACAAGCTAGCATTCAAAACATTGAAAAACAATTAAATCAAGTAGCTCAAAATTTCTCCGAGAGACCACAAGGCGCGTTACCAAGCAATACCGAAACCAACCCAAAGGCACAAGTGCATCTCATCACATTGAGAAACCGAACCGTAGGTCCCGAGGAGGCTCCAGTACCGCCAACTGAAAGAAACCAATCCAACCAAACCATGACTCCACCTGCGTCCCAACTAGAAAAGGCTTCTCCACCAAATCAAGAGCCCACCAAGACTCCTCCGGTTCCATACCCCGGACGGTTAATTCATCAAAAGACCGATGAGCAATTCGCAAAGTTCGAAAATTTACTAAAACAATTGCATGTTAATATTCCTTTTATCGAGGTCCTTACCCAAATGCCTAAATATGCAAAATTTATGAGGGACTTCCTCACTCACAAAAGGAAAATTGAATCATTGCAATTAGTTAACTTAGGCGAAGAATGCTCTGCCTTAGTACTCAACAAACTCCCACAAAAGAAAATTGATCCTGGAAGCTTCACGATTCCTTGCTCGATTGGGGAATCCCCCATTCGTAATACACTAGCTGATCTTGGGGCTAGCATTAACCTCATGCCCACATCAATGTTCAAATGACTCGGCCTAGGAAAAACAAGCCCTACAAAGATGAGCATACAACTCGCCGACAGATCCGTCAAATTCCCACAAGGTGTCGCTGAAAATCTATTGGTCAAAGTCGACAGTTTCGTCTTCCCGGCCGACTTTGTCATACTAGATATGGAAGAAGACGCCGATGTCCCTCTCATCCTCGGGAGGCCATTTCTAGCCACCGCCCAAGCAGTGATGGATATGAATGACGGAACACTAACATTGAAGTTTGGGGATGAGGAAATGAAGTTTGGAGTTGGAAAGAGAGTAGAAGACGAAGACCCGGTCAATTACATGAAGGTCATAGACTCAAGCTTGGATGACGCTCTCCGACGGTGTAGCATGGGATGCAAAACATCCCACTTAGGTGACATATGACCATGCTTTGGGTCTAGCCAAGGACCCTTATAAACGTGGCGCACCACGGAGGCATTCCGCGGAACTATCGTTAGTTTAGTTTAGATTAATTTTTATGTTTTCTAGTTAGTTTTAATTTTAAGGAATAAAACACACTCAGGATGGCAAAGGAAACAAGGGAAACTTGGACCAGCACCCCATGCAGGAAAACAGGGCCATCCGACGAACTTTCTTCATTACAGCAGGTTCAGCACGGGCCGTGTCCGCCCAACACGACCCCGTGCTGCACAGTCTGCAGAAAACACTCAGTTCAGGTAAACTGGACACTGGCCGTGTTCATCCAACACGCCCCCGTGTCCAGGCTTCTGTTTCTTTTGTTCAACTTTTTGTTACTGGCACTTGAACACGGGGCCGTGTCCAGCGCCCAGTAACACAATTTTTTTGCTTTTTCACACCTTTTACACATTCAATCAACCTAAAAACTTATTTTTGGGACACATTGAGGACAATGTGTAATTTAAGTGTGGGGGGGATGCTAAAACCTTGAATCTTGCAAGTCCTAAATACAAGCCTTACACAAAACTCGATTGGAACCGCTAATCACCCCAAATTTTTTTCAAAATTTTTTTTTCATTTTTTTTACTTGTCTAGGTTTAATTTGGGAATTTCAAAATTCTAAAAAGGTTATATTTTTTACAAATTTACAACCGATAGCGTCGTGATAAAAAGAACCAACATAAGAAAATTATGAAAAGGCATGACAAGCTTAGTTAAAATTTAATTATATATACTTGATCACATAAAAACCCATTCCCACAAAAGTGAGTTTTGAGCCTTTATTGAGCATACAAATAAATATCTTTAAATTAAATGCTCATTTTTCGTTTCTTGTGTGAATAGCCGCTTGGTTCTTACAACTCTAGAACTTGCCACGACGATACATTCCCGGTCCTTACCAACTTAAACCCGAGTAAGTAAATGATGAAGGCATTAGGACTAACCCTTTTTATTTCTACACCATTATTTTTCTTTTTTTACCACCTACCCAAAATCCCCCTAGTTAACCCCTTTGAGCCTAAACCTTTTCATTTCTTAACCCAAACCAAACACCCTTTCACCCACCAAAACCTTTTTACTTTTAACCATTTATTTTAGTAACAAGCTCGGTTTTTCGTATGACTTCCAAAAAAATGATGATGAAGCAAAAGAAATAAACAAGCAAGTTCATCAAAAATAACTTTGTTTTAATTATGGCTTCATCAAAAAAATAAAAATTGCAAAAATAAAAAGTCTTACGAAAAACCGATGCTTTTTACGCTTTTCGCCCTTTTCTACTAACCACTAACCCAACCACCTACCTTTAACCCAAGCCTAACCCTTCACCCAAAAGTCCTCTTGATATTTACAAAGGTATATAGTTAAAAAGGAGGAGAATTGATTGCTTGGCAAGCCTATGGTAGGAGTAAGTTTCATGCCGCTCTCGAGTGATTCACTAAAATACATCTTCGGCCGAGTGTTGAGTGATCCCCCGTGAGGTATGTGAACTTGTATATAAAAGGAATTTTAAAGAGGCATGTTATGCCCTAATAAGTAATTTATCTTATGAAAAGTTTTAAATAAATCATGACGAATAGGATTGTAAATAAATAAAAATAAAACTAAATAAAGAATCTTGGAAATCCCGACACTCTATGACAAGCCCAAAAAACCTTCTCTTCTACCAATTCCATTTGGGAGTGTAAAGCCACATTATAAAGAGTTTTGCTTGAGGACAAGCAAAGATTCAAGTGTGGGGGTATTTGATGTGTGCAAAATGTAACATATAAATTACATCAATTGTGGCATAAAACTAACCCTTTTTTAGTACTAATGTTGGAAAAACTGTGCTTTTGTCTTCCTTTTGTATTTTCAGGATTAAATGAGTTCAAATCAACAAAAGAAGCAAAAAGGCAGTTAAATCTAACATAGATACAAGAAAAGGAACAAACGTGGCATGCCCAACCTCCCCAAAAGCATCTTCCCAAGCAAAACAAGAGAACAGAAAGCTGAACACGCCCCGTGCTCAGTGAACACGGGGGCGTGCCCAAGTGTCAGCATAAAAGAAAAAGTTGTAGAAGCTTCCATCGCCCACCACGGGGCCGTGCTCAGCGGACACGGGGCCGTGGTCAACTATAAGATTCGCAGAATCCAGGCAAATCTTGATAGTACAGATATGCTTCTGCACACGGGATCGTGCCCAGCAGACACGGGGTCGTGGTTAACTAATGCAGACAAAAGTAATTAATGAAGACAGAGAAGGATGTGGACACGGGGCCGTGCCCACTGGACACGGGGACGTGCCCACTGGACACGGGGCCGTGCCCACTGGACACGGGGCCGTGCCCACTGGACATGGGGCCGTCCCCGAGCTTCTGTTCAGCCTATAAATAGGAGTGCTTGGCTCAAGCTCAAACCATCCCTTGGCACACCACCTCTCTCACACTTCACCCACCACCCACCACCACCATAACACCATCATCCACCACCATCATCCATTGTCCATCATAGAGTGTGTGAGTCGTCTCGGGATCCAAGATTGATCGTAAGAGTTCTTGACAATCAAGGCCATGTTTGCCTAAGTATCTTACATCACTTGGTGAAGACAAAGTGTCTATTGTAATACTTTTTATTTTTAATCTTTTCGCACTTTTTAATTGGTTATGTATTAATGACTTTAATAACTAGTTTCTTATGTTGAAGGTGATTCTTCCTTATCGTTTGTCCGTGGTGTCTTGGCATTATTTTACTGTCTATATAAAATAAAAGATTTTCACCATTCATGTCTCCACGGTCTATATGGAGGTATGTTGGCTACCTGGTCAGGGGTTAAGGGAACGGTTTGGTAAGAGTCTTGCCATTGTTCAGTGTATAGATCCTGCAAAGGACCTGGGTCAAATTTAGTAGGACCTCCTTCAATACTTAACGGTATTGGATGGCGGGGGTCCAAACTCTTTGATCCCCTCATAAGTTAAGCTACTATTAAAACTTTAACCCGGCTACTTAGGACTGTGTCCCTGCTGACTCAGACTACTTAGCCGAGGGTAACGTCGCCTTCAAAAGAGGGGCCTACCACATTATGCATTAATAACTTAATTAATTATCTTTCAATAATCCAACCCTTTAGGATTGTATCCGTGCTGACTCAAACTACTGGGTTGAGGGTAACGTCACCTCCAAAAGAGGGGCCTACTACAATAACTAAGATAATCTCTTAAATAGTGCAAAAGTGCGGAAATAATCAAAGGTTACACTAAACACGAGTCGGAGCCAAGTGATTAATCTTGTCTATCTGTTTTTATTTTTATTTTATTTTTCAGCATTTTAGTTAGTTTTTATTTTCTTAGTTTAAAACCTTTTTTCTAAACTTTTGATTTGATTAGACGTTGAGGATAAACCGGTACTAAAAGCTCTTGTGTCCTTGGACTACCTCGGTATCTTGCCAACACTATACTACGCTCACGATGGGTGCACTTGCTCATATGTGTGTTTAGTGTTAGTAAATATCGTGTTTTATAAATTTAAAACTTGGCTAAAGAAAGTGTAAAAGGGCTTAAAATATACTTAAACTTATATACACACTTCACACGCATCACTATAACTATCAGTGAATAGCCTATCAGTTGATTAAAACACTGAGCTTTAACAACAGTCATTATATAAACAATGATTCAATAATCTTCCTTCTCCAAAAAAACAATATTTTAACCCATCAGTCATTTCAATCCCCTTCAACCTCCACAAAACACTATTTTAACCCAACAGTGGTTTTAAACCACCATTTTAACCAAACAGCGGTTTCAACTACAGTTTTCTGAACAGTAGTTCCAAACATCTGTGGACATCAATATGTTGACCAAAGTCAACAGATGTATCAACTATTGTTTTATTTTCAAACATCTGTTCCCAATAACAGAGCTTTGATCATTTAAACATACCTTTGCCAATATTACAAGCTTTTACACTCTCAAACCTAAATATTTATTTACTTAATTTAAATAACAAACATTGTTAATAATTTTAACACAACTAATTATATAAAAACTACAAGTGTAAAACAGAGGTAACTATATAATAAACAAAGTTCAAAAAAGCAAACAACAATCAATAGAATACAGCATACTAATTCCATTCAATGCGCGAAACAGCATACAAAGATCTGACGGCTAAGTGTTGTCCACGTTACAACCTCTGCTGAATAATGGATGACAGTTGTTAGGAAAGCACTGATGAATCAATATCAGTAGTTTACAGTGATCTTCATGAAAACAATAGCTGACTATAACTATCAGTGGATAACCTATCAGTGGATTAAAACACTGAGCTTTAACAACAGTCATTATATAAACAATAGTTCAAGCACGTTCCTTCTAAAAAAAACTATATTTTAACCCAACAGTCGTTTCAATCCCCTTCAACCTCTACAAAACACTATTTTAACACAACAATGGTTTTAAACCACCATTTTAAGTTTGTTCCTTCTCCAAAAAAAAAAACTATATTTTAACCCAACAGTCGTTTCAATCCCCTTCAACCTCCACAAAAAACAATTTTAACCCAACAGTGGTTTTAAACCACCATTTTAACGAAACAGTAGTTTCAACCACAGTTTTGTTAACAGTAGCTCCAAACATCTGTTTTATTTTCAAACTTTTGTTCCTAATAACAGAGTTTTTATCATTTAAACATAACTTTGCCAATACTACAAGCTTTTACACTCTGAAACCTAAATATTTATTTACTTAATTTAAATAACAAACATGGTTAATAACTTTAACACAACTAATTATATAAAAACTACAAGTGTCAAACAATCAACAGATGTATCAACCACTGTTTAATTTTGAAACATCTGTTCCCAATAATAGAGCTTTGATCATTTAAACAAACCTTTGCCAATATTACAAGCTTTTACACTCTCAAACATCAATATTCATTTACTTAATTTTAATAACAAAGATGATTAATAATTTTAACACAACTAATTATATAAAAAATACAATTGTCAAAACAGCAAATAACATTCAATAAAATACAGGATCCTAATTCCTAATCTATTGGTGAAACAGTAGTTTCGATAAGTAAAGCTCCTTTCGGACCATTGTAGTTGTCAACATGTTGGAGGTATTTTAGAAGTTCGTTGGTCAGATCAACTTCAATCATATCCCCCCAGATGCTTGTTATCAGCCACTTGTTGTCTTCAATTATATTAGTACTTCGGCGTGTATCTACATAATCAACTACACGAGGATTATTGAAAACAAACATCTTCATCCAGCCTTCTTCTTCATATCTGAGCAAATCAGCAGTTAGCTCAGCAGACTTTCTAATAACAATCAAATGCAACCTCTTTGCGATGGTAAAAAAAATGTCCTTGGCAAGGATTGACTACAATACTCTCGGGAAAATGAAGCATTTTGAAAGTCTCACTAAGAACATCAAAAGCAACGATGTTCCTCTCACCTAGTGGACACCAATAATTTGAAACCATAAAATATATGGTTTTATCAGCATAAACTCCTGTAGACCATGAATAACGACTTGAACCATAATTGTTTACGATACCGAAATTTATTGTTCTCCATGACTCACGACGTCATGAGTAAACACGAGCATCAGTTACATTACGGTAACATCTGATGTTCAGCACTTTTAGATCATTGAACTGATCAAAATAAATTCCACCAGTATCAGAATTTCGATGATGATTGTAATTAAAGTAGTCATCACACAAAACCTTATACCGCCTGATAGTTGGATTCCAAAGAATCAACTGACAACAAATCCCTTCATTGGAAACTAACAACAACCCATTAAATGAAGATAGAATACGTAAGAAGCTAGGGTGGACATTGTTAGGAAAACTTAAGGTTTTGCTTCTAACAACATCCAAATTACCACCAACTACGTCATCAATGACAATTGTCGTGTCTTTAAAGGATAATAGTTTCTTTTGTACTGAATCTCCACTTCAGAGAGCATGCATCATCTGAAATGCATGACTTGACAATTCCCTATAAAAATTCTTGGAAAGACATTTGAAACGGCAAATATCTTCTGCAGAGAGCCTTGTGAAAATCTTGTCAACAATCACTTGAAACCCAAATTTTTCCATTCTGCAGAGAGCCTTGTGAAAATCTCGTCAACAAAATTTTTGAAGATGATTGAGTAGATGGATGAAAACGGTAATGATCAAAACCTCTGCCCAATGTATTTTATATACCCAATGAAGAATGTTGTGACTAAATACATCGTCAAATGAAAGAATATGATGCGACACTCATTAGGCTTTTAATGCATTTACATGGGAAAAATATAAAATTAAACACGTTATTATAATTACAATTAACCTATTCATTTACCTATAAGACGCCTTTACCATAAGACAAAAGTGATTGCTTAACGTGCATTAATTGCAAAGTACATATCCCAAGGCATTTTGAATTTGAAATTACCGGCAATTTCAAAACTACTGCTATGGTATATGTTTGCCAAAGGAAACATCTGCTAAGTTATACTTTCTTGGCTATGGGCAGTAGTTTGCTGATCTGATTTGAAAGCAATTGTCATGATGAGTTATCTAATAGCATTAATTACTGATTTAATTTGCAACAAATAGTCATCAAGAAATTTTTTTATTTTTTAATTTAACTTTAAATTTTATCATGAAAACAATGTTTGAAATTAAATACTGTTAAACATCTGTTTGGACATAAACAGATGTTTGAAATTAAATATTGTTAACATAAACAAAGATATAATATCTACAGTTTGGACATATCAATACTGTTAACATAAACAAAGATAGAATATCTACTGTTGATGCTGAACCACTTTTGTTGTTGGGTAGTGGTTCGTCTTTGAGTTTGTATAGGTTTGTTTTGAGAGATAAAGTATACAGAACCACTGCTACACTAAACATTGTTACATAAGAAACATTGATACATAAATACTAAAGTTAAATCCGCTATAGAAGCTGTTATAACCACACCATAAGTGCTTGTCTTTAACAGGGCTTTGCCTTCAACAGTGCATAGGCCTCATAAGTCAATAAGCCCATCAGTCTTTATAGGGAGCAGTGGTTAATTATAACAGTCCTTAGCATGATCGGCTGTTATAACCACACCATAACCCTTTGAGAGGTTGACCATCAAACAAATCCTTGCCACTATTAAACCTCTGTTGACTTACCAAACAGATCTTCAGACACAATTCAACATCAACATAATCTAAATATTACTGAAACACTAAATAATAAGTAAAAATAAAACACAACATAGATTCATAAAATTAAATTTATTCATTTATTCATAACCTTAAAACTAAAAGTCCAATAATTACATGACATACTGAACAATATTAAAGTTCAAATCTAAGAATAACAACAAGAATTAATAAACTTTAGTTTCAACTACATCGATTGCTGAACCTTTCGATGTATGTCTTTCAGCATCGCCATGAACTGCACGTCTCTATCACCACACTCTATATTACTGACAACACAAATAAGAATAAGAAACTAACCTAAAATGCAAACGTCTCTTCTCAACTGTTGTAGCACATCTGAGTTTTCACGCTATTGGACGAATCTATACTTTCTGTAAAAGAAGAAAATCTTCCTGGCGCAACAAAACCTGACTTTCGATTTAACGAAAATCAAAAAGAAGATAGCACATGTAACTTTTCAAGATAGAAGATACATATCGTCCGTTGAAGCTGCATCTCTGCCATCAAAGAAGGTAGCACATGCAACTTTTCACGATGTTGCAACAATGATACTGCAGCATCGATATTGAAAGGTTGACGTGGGATGCGAATTTACATTGAAACGACGATGTTGGAACAATGATACTGGAACGATAACATGTAAACATTATCAACAAACATTCGAACAAAGATGCATTTGAGAGAGAAAGATACGCTCACATATATGAGCGAGCGAGATTTGAATGTGAAACCAGATAATTATATCTTATTTATGGGATAAAAATATATATGTTTGAATTTTGAATTTCAAAATTACTGATATTATCAGTAATTACTGATTTGAAAGCAATTGTGATGATGTTTGTTGGGAACTGATGTTTATTGGGAACTGAAAGGTAAGTAATGTATATCTTTATATCCTGCTTTGTTAAAGTAATTAAATATTAGAAATGATATGCAAAGTAGGAAAAAAAAGAGAACGTCAATTTTAAATTATCATCTTGCATATTTTGAATTTCAAAATTACTGATATTATCAGTGATCTGATTTGAAAGCAATTGTCATGATGACTTTTCTAATTTTTTTTAACTTTAATTAAGAGACAATAACCGTCAGTTTGAAATTCACATTTTGCATATTTTAAAAGTCCAAAGCTCAAGAAATTAGCATTAATTATTGATTTGATTTGCAACAAATAGTCATCAAGTATATTTTTTATTTTTTAATTTAACATTAAATTTCATCACGAAAACAATGTTGGAGGAACTCTTATCTCATTGCAATGTAACGATTAGGTAAAATGGTAATTTCATTTTAATTCTAGTTTTTATTTGATAATTTCAATATATCACTAATTAACACCATCAATTATAAAAATGTGAGCAGTGGCTGTTTTTTAGGAAAACCGTTGATGTGCAATATCAATGGATGTCAACAATAAAAAAGTGACCATTGGCTATTTTTTCCTATCAGTGGATACCGAACAGTTTTTTAAACACTGATGTTTGGTAAGTCAGTGGTTAACACGAAGATTGAAGAAACAGAGGTTGTATTTCAGCAGTGGATAAGTTTTAACAATCAACTGTTTCAACCAACACAGCGGTTGTAACAGGCTTTTAAACAGATGTTGGGGCTTAAACAGATGTTTCGCCTTATATATCAGTTGTCTGGACTTAAACAAAAGTTTGAACTTAAACAGATGATTGCCAATAAACAGAAATTTGGCCATAAACAGATTTTTGGCCTTAAACAAATCTTCGAGCTAAAAAAATGTTTGCCCATAAACATCTGTTTGCAAAAAAAGACCAATTTCAAGAATACTATACCTAGACAATCAAAATGAGGAGCTTAATAATCATCCAAGTATACTTTGTTTTTATTTATTAGTATAAAAATGAAACAACTGTTCAGTTTATAGTACAGATCAAATCAATGAAGGGATTTGATAAATACTGTTACATATAAACACTGTTGGGATATACATTGTTACATATAAACACTAATGTCATAAAAATTGTTACATATAAAACACTGAGGTGATAACATTTATCAACCTAACAGACTATAAAACACTAATGTGAAAAACACTGTTACATATAAATATTGTTAACATAAACAAAGGTCTGAGCTTAAACAGAGGTTTGTCCATAAACATAAGTTTGGCCATAAACAAATATTTGCCCATACACATCTGTTTGCAAAAAAAGACCAATTTCAAGAATACTATACCCAAACAATCAAAATGAGGAGCTTGAACATCATCCAAGTGTACTTGATTTTTATTTATTAGTATAAACATGAAACAACAATGTCTTCAAATCACCGGATTAGATCATGAACCCATATTATAGGTCAAACAAAACAACAACAGGACCACATGAAAAATATCATTTCCACTTTTACTTGAATGCACTTAAATGATAGGGTGATTTGGGATTTTGTACTTGTTTAAAAAATAAGATGTTGACCAAAATTCAAACAGATGTTGACTAAAAGTCAATCAAATGTTGGCCAATAGTGAAAAAGATGTTGACCTTAAACAGATGTTTGGTTTAAGGCCAAACATCTATTTATGGCAAAACATCTGTTTAAGGACAAACATCTGTTTAAGTCCAAATATCTGATACAGAAGGCGAAACATCTGTTTAAGGTCAAACATCTGTTTATGGCCAAACATTTGTTTAAGGTCAAACAACTGTTTAAGTCAAAACCTCTGATATAAAAGGCCAAACATCTGTTTAACACTGAACAAATGTTTAACTTAATATGATCTACTGTCTTCTCACACTGTTTTCCTCTTAAAAACATTGTTTAACCTAACATGGGTTTCCATTATCTATTGATCAAAATGCAAACAGATGTTCAAACCACTGTTTGTTATTGTACTTTACAAAATTACATACAATTTAAAATCTAAGAACAACACCAAGAAATTTACGAACCTAACAACAAAAATTTAGTGCTTTTAGCTTAAAATTTAGTGCTTTTAGCTTAAAATTTAGTGCTTTCAGCTTTAAACTCCATCAAAGTATATCTTCGACAATCGCCATGAACTCCGTGGAAGTACTCAATGCATCAACAACATGATTTATAGAAACCTGATCTCTCGTGAACAGACCAACATGTAGTACATGAAAACACTTCTTCAGCTGTGGAAGAGTAGCCCTGTCCTCGTATACTTAATACTTAACTTTGTTCATAAAGAGCTGCTTTAAAACAAACTTTATGCTTCTTTGAATACAAAAAAGGCAGGAAAGACCATTACTCTAGTAAGATAAAACCTTATCTTACAGTAATAGCAGATGCTTTCTTGCGTTTAGTAGGAACTATTGCGGCTTCTACATCATCATCATCTGCCCAGAGTCACATATAATCATCATTTAGTCACCAGCAAAAATCATTATAAATGTAGATTTAAAAATATTTCTTTGTGTTTAATTTAACTTTATGCTTCTTTAATACAAACCTATAAAAACCCGCAGCAGAGTGTATCAATTTCAAACCACTGTGATTAGACTGAAATATAAAGCGAGAATTTAGAGTATATCACTTAAAAATAAAAAACTAAAAAATTCAAAATTGGAGTAGCAAAACACACATATTTTAAACGATGTTGGAACAATGATACTGGAAACAACCGTAGAACAATCATCATCATCATCATCATCATCATCTGCAGCAGATCATTCACAATCATCATTTAGTCACAACTCATATAACAAAACTTCAGTAAAAATAAAAAACAAAAACACATACCATTATCAAGGGAAACCACATATCAACAATTTTTTTTTTCTAAAAATGGGTTAGAGAGAGCTTCAGTTTGCTCTTATCCTTTACGAACAAATGCCGAGTATTGAGAAGAAGAGATACATATCGTCCGTTCAACTTACAACTCTCCCATCAAAGAAGGTAGCACATGCAACTTTTCACGATGTTGCAACAATTATACTGCAACATCGATATTGAAAGGTTGATGTGTGATGGGAAGCTTCATTGAAACAACGATGTTGGAACAATGATACTGGAACGATGATTATATAAGGAGCAGTGGTTAGTTATAACAGTACTTAGCACATGGAACTTTAACAGGGATTTGTCTTCAACAGTGGACATGCCTCATCAGTATTTAAGTCCATCAGTCTTTATAAGGAGCAGTGGTTAGTTATAACAGTCCTTAGCATGATCAACTGTTATACCCATTCCATAACACTTTGAGAGGAACCAAGGGTCGGTCTATTTGATTGAGAGGAATAATTGTATTACATCCCTGTTGAAAAATAGAATTGATAAATTTAGGGAAAGTGAGGTTGAAAGATGATAACCCAACAGTGGAGGATCTCATTCTACAGGTTCGATAAATTAAGGGTATTCTCATATAATGGTTCCTGGCTGCTTCCAAAGAATCTGCACTTTGGACATCTGTTGTTCTTCAAGCATCTATTATCTATTATATATAATAAATGAAAGTGTTTTGGTCCACGTGGCCCAAATCACTTTCATTTATTATATATAATAGATATAATAGATAATAGAAGTTTGAAGACAACAGATGTCCAAAGTGCCGCTTCATTGGAAGCATCGAGGAAGAATTATATGAGAATGCCCTTAATTTATCGAACCTGTAGAATGAGATCTCCACTATTGGGTTAACATCTTTCAACCTCACTTTCCCTAAATTTATCAATTCTATTTTTCAACAGGGATGTAATACAATTATTACCTTATTTAAGATAACTTCAACTGCATCATCTGATAAATCAACATTCATTTCACTCAAATGATCCCTTCAACTGCATCCAAAAATACCCAAAATAAAACTAATAAAACCATCCAATATTCTTGAGTACTCACCATTAATGTGATGATCAATATAAAATCAAACCGTAATAGCATACAAATCATAAGGAAATATGAAAGAAACAAACCAAAAAACTTGTTGGGTGATTAAAATTAAAAGGATATCATACGCAATATTCAGGTAATTAGAATGGCCATTTTTACCTTACTTGACAATAATAGCAAACAACATCAAACAATAATAGCAAACAACATCAAACAATAATAGCAAACAACATCAAACAACAATAGCAAACAACGTCAAACAATAATAGCAAATACCTGATGTTGAATCCACTGTAGATGCTGAACCACTGCTGTTACAAACAGATAATACCTCGGGAACTGGAAATGAAACCCTAATTTCAAAAAGAATAATCGCTGAACATACTCAAAGATCAATAATCAACTGATGTTGTACTCATATCATCACCGTTAAGAAAAAAAACCCTTAGTTTCTGAACATATTCAAACATACCAGTTCATGGCAGAAATCTATCCGCAGGTAAGCGAATTTCAACTTTGATGACCATCGATGACAACAACCCTGGAACCATATGATGAGATTACGAGTAGAAATTAGGGTTTAATTAAAACTTTGTATGAAAATAAGAAGAAATCAACACAGATCTATAAACATAGAAATCAAACCTCAAATGGAAGAACCTTGCAGACGAAGAAGATAAAGAATCTTCCCAACTATAGCTCGGGATGATAATTACAAAAGCCAGATATTACCTCTTCATGGTATAATCAGACATGAAAATTACAAAGGCTGAATGATTCATGATGAGATGATTTGGTTTGATCTTTGATTAATAAAGGAGAAGAGTACAGGAGAAGGAGAGGAGAATAAGATTCAGATTCTGGGTTTTGAAAAGTAAAAAAGGAGACGGAGGGAGTATAAAAGGAATGGAAGTGTGGTACTGTTGGGCGGGAAAACAGAACTGAGGATGCCCTAATTAAGTGACACGTGACCCAAATAACTTTCATTTATTATATATAATAATAGATTTTTGTTGACTAATTTTTATGTAGATAGTTTGTAGCCAAAGTTTGCAACATCACAAATGAACAATGGTTACACTTTAGTATGTTTTATGAAAACACGGGTGTTATTCCCAAACGGGTGTAGATGAAAAAATTATTTACTAAAATGGGTGATTTGAAAACTATTTATCAAAATGGATTATTTGGACCCACCAATTTTTTTTTGTTTTGTTAAAAAATAATAAATCCAAAACCCATTTGACTTTACCTGCTATTAAAAAAGTTTGACATGATTTTTTTACTTCATCCTCTACAAACTACACATCATCACAGCCATCGAACGGTTGTGTTTCGAAGCCAACAACCATTCGATTGGTTCTGATTCAACTACCAAGTTACCCAAATCGAACCCTCTTCTGATTCGAATATAGACATACGAATTATGGTTTCGTTGTAGATATATGGTTTCATTTCGATTGTTCTGGTGACTAAAGCTTTTATTTGGAATTCGATTATAACCTAAATTAAGAAAATGAATCATAACACAAATAATCTAGATACGATAATAATTCCGTTCATGTTTGTTGATTCGAGCTTTGGTTAGTTAAGAAAACAAACGACCAAAACTTTATGGCCTGGTGATATGGCACTCTACAAATAGGCAAATTGGATTTAAATAATCTCAGCTTTCTCAATTGACCGATAATAATCCCAACTCAGTTATTGGCCGATAATAATCCGAATTGATCTACTTTTGGCCGATAATAGTTTGCGTTAAATATAGCTTAACGAAGTTAAGTTTTTTTCCGAATTACAAACTGATGTTTTAGGACTTTTGATTAGAACGAGGATACGAGTAGATTGATGTAAAATTTACCACGAAACACTACCCCAAACGACGAAAACGGTGCTTCAATTCAGGTGTTTAAACTTCCAATTAACAAAAATCAAGCCGTTTGAAGCATCGTTTCGAGGTAAGTTTTACATAAATCGACTTGTATCCTCGTTCTGATCAAAATTCATAAAACATCAGTTTGTAATTCAGAAAAAAAGCTTATCTCCGTTAAGCTATTTTTAACGGCGGACTATTATAGGCCAAAAGTGGATCAGTTCGGATTATTATCGGCTAATAATTGAATTAGGATTATTATCGGCTAAATTGAAAAAACTGAGATTATTTAAATCCAATTTGCCCTACAAATAAGAATGCATATATTATTACCATGAGATATAATCTTTTATGAAAGCTATACAACGACCATTCCTATGATTTAAACTCCTAACATCTTTGATTTCTTTCTTCTACTAATGCTCAATAGATTGATTAGTGACTGCTGATTAAATATGAACGGAAACTCTAAAAAACTTTCAAGGACACTATGCTTTTGATGGTTAAATTGGAGAGGATTATATATAAAAAATTAACAGATGAAATAAACTTTTTAGAGTTAAATGACATTTTAGTCCCTGTGGTTTGGGCCATTTTGCTAGTTTAGTCCAAATGTTTCATTTTTAACCTGTGGGTCCAAAAAGGTTTCACAGTTGCCATTTTAGTCCACTGGGTTAACTTCATCCATTTTTTCTGTTAACGAGAAGGCCAATTCGGTCATTTTATATGGCTGAATTGTCCTTTTAGTTAACAGAATTACATACAAAATGACCAAGTTGGCCTTCTCGTTAACATAAAAAATGGATGAAGTTAACCAAGTGGACTAAAATGGCAATTGTGAAACATTTTTGGACCCACAGGTTAAAAATGAAACCTTTAGACTAAACTGGCAAAATGACCCAAACCACAGGGACTAAAATAGCATTTAACTCAACTTTTTAAAAGGCATGTAAAACATTGTTGAATTTATTATTTTTTATTAAAGGAAGTGGTGTGTCTTAATAACCTATTTTAGTAAATATTTTTTAAATCACCTATTTTGGTAAATATTTTTTCCATCAACACTCTTTTAGAAAAAGAAAAAAAAAACTCCGCTTTGAGGTTAGGTGTCAGGTTAACATGGGTTAAAAAAATAAGGGTGTCAATCGTTTTTTGGTATAGTTAAATATATCAACACAAAAACAATTTATTTAATTAGAAACCGCTATAGATGTAAACTCCCACAAAACATGTTTATAGGATTAAACATGATAATTCAAAACCTTATTATTTTCATATATAATTTAAGTCATGACACGGGCTTGAATTAAAAAAAGTAGCGGCATAATCTTGAGTGACAAGCTTAGGGGTGTTAATCGTTTTTGGTTTATCTATACTATATTATAAAGCATTTCATAAGGATGACGGTAAAATTTAAGTAAATACAAGTTTTAATGCTTATAGTACAATACTAAACGAGATTAGTTTAGGGATAGAGTTGTCTTTCTACATGACTATTAAATTAATCATAAAATATTAAATTAAAATAACAATTCAATATCTGCAAGTCAATGGTCTCTCTTTCAATGCGAATAACCCTTGAATTCCCTAATTCATAATCACCGATATTAAAATCCCCAATTGAATGGCAGATCAGTTTCAATTCCCCTCACCCTTTCTACCCCCAAATCATTCCTAAATCAATTGTATTGAATGGCATCAGCACCAGCACAGCAACCATAATCGTTCCCTTCTCTTTTCTAACAAAAGCATCACCATCATGAAGAACAACCTGAAGAATCAAAATCTCTTCATCTATGCGAACGTCATCGCTCAAAATCGAACATTTGAATGTCAATTTCAAAGGTACGGTTACTCAATTGTTTCACCGCTTATGTTGTAATCTGTGTTTTTGTTTTTGTTTCTGCTCCAACTACACCCCTGTCAATGTATTTTGTCCAGAAAACCTAGGCGTGCGCCCGAAGGGCTTTGACAACATAACTGTGGACATAACAGAATATAACGGTGGTTTGCCACACCATCGTATACATAACAAAACAGTTAATGTGATTTAGGAATCAATGATTTATATAGGAAGTTGTTTTGCTGAGGGATTTATGTTGCTCGCCTTGCTATATATAAAATGATTTGATGTGAGGATCTACCGTATGAATAGTTAATGTAGCAGGTGGATATAATATATATGCATATATATATACACATGTTTGATTTATATTTCTATATTTTTATGATGTAGATACCTTATGGAGTGAAGTTGAACATAGAGTTTGGAATGAGAAACCATACATTAAGGATGCACCAGAAACTGTATCAAAACCGGATGGAAACGTTGAGATTATACTGACCAGCGTTCGGACCCAAACCAAGACCTACACCCAGAAGTTAGGATCGTTTAACGACAATGGGCCACGTATACCACACGATTCCAGTAGAACTATACGTGAAATAACACCTGGTTCCATACTCATTGCAACAGAAAACCTCGCTGGCTTGTATCTGTTAGACCGATCCATAATTCTCATAGTGAAAGTGGACCAAACTACCGGATTTCAGGGTCTGATACTGAACTTTAATCATTTGTAGCATCAAAGCTGGGAAGGTAGTATGGATGTCAAGACTCCGAGACTGAAGCTCACTAAGAGTGATCCAAAGCCGACGGTGCTGTGTTCACCGAAGTCGACATGGGTTCCTCTGATTCTAGCTCAACGGTTCGATTAAATATTCTGTTAAATTATGCCTAAATGACCAAAATACCCTTTATATATATATTTTTTTTTCTAAACTACATGCGTTGCAGCTACTTGGCAATGCTTCCAATGGAGCCCAAACATGGAAAGATGCTTATAATGGGTGCATTTTTAAATTGCCTTGACCCGATACTAACCATTGTGGCTGGTTAATTATGCTTCCCATTATATTACATTTACATTATATTATATTATATTTACATATATAAATGTTTATTTCCAAATTTATATTTTTTATGCTTTTTACAGTTGGCAGAGGCTGCTAAAGCACAATGTTACAGTTGGTGCTTATAGGTGTAAATAATTGGCTGATTGCAAGCCACTTGAATGTTGAATGCTTACATATATGTTACTGTTGTTGGCTATGTTTCAGGTATGGCGGGTGCTATATTTATCAAAGGTGTCGTTGTAACCAAGTATAAAAGGTAATTAATTTATGATCATCATAGAAACAGTTAGGGATTGATTGCACAAGCACAATGTTACAGTTGGTGCTTATCGGTGTAAATAACTGGCTGATTGCAAGCCAGTTGAATGTTGAATGCTTACATATATGTTACTGTTGTTGGCTGTGTTTCAGGTATGGCGGGTGCTATATATATCAAAGGTGTCGCTGTAACCAACTATAAAAGGTAATTAATTTATGATAATCATAGAAACAGTTAGGGATTGATTGCACAAACATAACTTCGTGAGTTCGTTTGTACCTAAACATTGAAGCTCACTGGTTTGGAGCATATATTGAAACATTTAGCTTTCTCAAATTTTATTAATTATATTACGTTTCTTAGAAACGATTAGGGCCAACTCTATGAATGTGTGCCCATGGTTTCACATATGGGTGTAAACAAGCGAAGCTCGAGCATGACTCATTTAACTTAACAGAGATCAAGCTCGAGCTCGGCTCATTTCTAGCTATAACGAAGTATAAAAGGTAATGAATCTAAGCTTTATCGTAGATACAATTAGGGTTTGCTTGTTACAGCATAACTTTATGAGTTAAATTGTACCGAAACATTTAAATTGGCTGATGTTATGTTCCAAATATGATGTTTGGGGTTGACTGGTTTACAATACAGGTCTGCAGTTAGTGATACAGATGAGTGGCCTTCCAAATATTCCAAGGTTTTTATAGAAGTAAGACTTGAGTAGCTCATTATGCTCAAGTAATTTCATTTTATTCCAATCTTTGTGATGTTTATTTCTCTTGGAAGATGTTGAATTTTGTTCTCTCTCTCTAGCTAGATGATGGTTTGGAGCTATCGTTTACTGACAAAAGGCGATTTGCAAAAGTTCGCTTGCTAAAAAAAGTACGATGATACTATTTACACATATCACTCCGTTTGTTTTACCCTTGGTATAGTGAGAGATCTTAATTTTTTTTGATGAAATTTATTGACAGCCGGCTACTGTGGCCCCGATATCTGAACTTGGTCCAGATGCCTTATTGGAGCCAATGACAGAAGATGAACTCTTTAAAGCACTGAGCAAGAAGAAGATTGCTATAAAGGCTCTCTTACTCGATCAGGTCGGGACTATTGCTGAGTCATAATGACATGTAGTTCTTACACAGCGTTAAAATTTAAAAGTTCAATTATGCTTTCATCTTGGCAGAGCTTTATCTCATGTGTTGGCAATTGGATTGCGGATGAGGTGCTATATCAGGTCATATATTTGCGCTCCTAAAGCTTATATTCTGAGCAACATATACCTTTTTTTGTTTTCTTTTTATTTTAAGAGGTGGCAGTGTCAACCTGTTAAGTTATGTATGGGTTTATTTGGGTCATGTTTTATCTCTTAACGGGTCAAACAGGGAATATAAAATAGCTAGAAAAGAAATGGGTCAGATGTTTTATCATCACAGATAAGCTTCTTAGATATTCATGTGTCCTCTATCCTTGATTTGTGTTTTATAATTTTATTGGTATCCATGTTTTACTGTTTCATCTAATATTCGTTTTATTTCCTGTCACACATTTTATTGACTCCCTAACATGATCTCTGCCCGATGATGCTTTTTAGTTCATATTTAATTAAATATTTTTTTTCAGGTAAAAATCCATCCACTACAGAGTGCTGCCACCATTCCCAAAGAAGGATATAATTAGTAGTTATAGCTTGAAGGTAGTCTTGCCTGATGCAGTTCATGTTTCCACTGCATACTGTTGACTCCGCCGCAACGCGCGGGTTTCCCACTAGTTCATCATAAACCGAATCAAATTCATGTAATTCAAAACCTAATGTAAATTCAGTTCATTTTTTGATTTTATCGGAAAACTCAATAACCATTATATGTTATGGGATCAAGCTAAGCTAAATAAAACTGAGCTAAAATTGTAAAGGAGTTGGGTTAAGTACAAGACATAGATAACCATCATTTTTTTAATTTAGTTCGGTTCGGTTCAGTTTGATTCGGTTTGGTTTACGTCTTCAAACAAAATAAATTTGCATATCGCATTTTTTTTTTGAACGGCCAACAAATCCTTCAAAAGGGCGACTGGCGAAATTCACCACATCGGGATACACTCGCCTTCCGAATCAGGGAAAACCCTTAGGGCCGAAGCTCGTGAACACTCGTATGAAGGCACGACAGTACGGTAATGTAAAACTCGCTCAGTTCAAGGATCGAACTAGCGATCACTGCAGAAACTGAACCTAGATCACTTAGAACACCGGTTCTTTCTCTTACCACTCCACCACTAGCTCATTCGCAAGTTTGTTGTTTGCATATAAAATGACCCCTAAAAGCGTGACCTAGCCACCGTCACCACCACCGTAAGATGCCACCGTCAAACATCGAAATGCCTGCAACTATCGATCTCATCGGTGAAGACCTTCTTCACAACATCGTGGCTAGACTTCCGGCAACCTCCTTCGCCTCCGCCGCTTGCGTCAGCCGCTCCTGGAACCTCGTTTGCGATCGCGTCCTTTGTCGTCCCAAACTCTCCGCCGCATGCTCCTTCAATCATTCTCTCCAGGTTACTTTTTTCAAACCCTAACTCTTACATTAATCACAAATTATACTCCAAATCGTGTAATTAGACATGTTTTGTATGCCCTAATTATGATCAGGTTGCTGTAGAAGAAGTGGTTAATAAAGTATTATCGGAGCCGATTCGTCCTCATTTTGCCATTGCTTCTATTGGCCCTTCGTTCGATTTACAAGAGGCTCACCAACTCGTATGTTATTCCTAATTAAAATTTGTTATGGAATTTCAATATTTAAATAAATAATTCATAATTAAATCAAGTTATACTGATTTTTTGAATGACCTGCAGATTACTACAAAATTAGGCTCACAAGTTCCGGTTATTACTAATGATCCGTCCGGAATAATCGGAAGGGATGCAATTTCGGATGAATTCAAAGAGGTTTTTTAAGTTATTTTGATTGCTAATTTACCGGTTGTTGTTCTTTGGTGTTGAGAATGTAATGTAATGAATTGAATGATGTGCAGATTCAGTGGGAGATTACTGAGGAGGATGAAGATACTGATGTTCCCCCAGTTCTACCCGAGAGTGCGAACAGAGCAATCATGTTGATTGTTGGGTTTCTACCGGGGTTGAAAGTCACGACAATCCCGCTTTTAAAGCAAGTTGAGGTAATAAGTTATAAATCTCATCTTTCTTAAACAAAGCACGAAACTTATAATGTTAATATGTTATTGGTTTTAAAATTGTATGTTTATTCATATATTAGGACCCACAAATTGTCATGGTTGACAAATTTGTAACCGACATTAGGGAGTTCTCAACATCTGTTTCAGGATGTAAATCCCCTGCTGCGATAATAATGTTCAGTGTAAGTCATTCCTCGTGATATTTGTGCAAAAACGAACAAATACTTTTCTTGTTGCATGTCTGATACTCACTGGAGTTTATTTACAGGACTTTCAAGCAGGCATGAAAGCTGTTATGGAAAAACTGGGTTAGCGTTGCTTCAGAAACACTTACATGTATGATGCTGAATTGCTGACCTATATAACTAACTTTATGTATTTTTCTTCGTTATTGTAGATTATGCCATGTCACCAGAAACCGTCATTGTTGGTGATAGCGGTTGTCAGTTCCGACATACCGATGCCACCAATGGCAGTTCAAGGGACATAACTGTTACTGAAGAACATGTTTCTGCTGCTGTTGCCTTCGTATTTGCAGTCGACAGGAATAAACCTCCTGGTAACGTCAAAGCTTCACTTTTTGATGTATATATCTTATCAGTAATTTTGCTATTTTACCATATTAAGAGTCAAATACCATTTTCGTCCCTGAGGTTTGGCCAGTTTTGCGACTTTCGTCCAAAGGTTTGTTTTTCCGCAACTGGATCCAAAAGGTTTGAAATCTTGCCATTTTCATCCGGCTCGTTAACTTAAAGGGCAATTCGGAATTTTTCAGGGGTATTCGGTCTTTTTACAAAAAAATGAAAAAGACTAAATTGCCTTTAAGTTAGCAAAACAGACAGAAATACTCCTGACTTAACGGAGAAAAATGGATGGAGTTAACGAGCTGGATGAAAATGGGTTGATTTCAAACCTTTTGGATCCAGATTTGGAAAAGGAAAAATTACGAGTTTTGTCCTTTATCTTGATACCCTTTTTCAGGTGATGTCCTTTTTAACGAATTTTGACAAGTTTTGCCCTTTATACTTTATAGAGAATTTTGTTGCACGTTTTGCCCTTTGAATCTAACCCAGTTAGATTTTTTTTGTTAAATCTACTCATGTGACTTGCACATGAGGGTAATTTTGTCAATTCAATCTTTCCCATGTCCCAGTCACTCCTTTCTTGATTCATAACCCCCACCTCCGCATCTCCATCTCCAAAACCCTGTTTTTTCAAGAAAATTGGGATTTTCAGACCCATCAAGATCATATTAATCAAATCTTTCAATTTCAATCTTTTTAATGACCCAGTTGCCAGTTTCTTGATTTATAAACTCCACTATCACATCTTGATCTAATAAACCTTTTTTCTTTTCAAGAAAATTGGGATTTTCAGACATCAAGATTGTATGAATCAAATCTTTCAATTCTTGAATCTTTATTACTAAAGATTCCATCTTTTTCATGACCCGTTGCCAGTTTCTTGATTCACAAACTCCACTATCACATCTTGATCTAATAAGGGGAACGAGAACGGGAATTGGGGAGCGTTTGGATCGAACGCGGAACCCGAGGTGACTTCCGTGTGGCAGAATCCGGCCGCCGAGGCTGGAAAAGCCGATTGGGAACTTGCATTGGTGGAAACCGCCAGTAATCTTGAGTAACAGAGGCGGCAATGGGTGGCGGAATCGACCCGTTACTGTTAAACGGGATGTACGACCTAGGCATGGTGAGACAACATGTGAGCACCGCTCAGTTGACCGGCAGAAGTGCTAGTAGCGTGGCGCTACCTGGAAAGACGGCTACACCGATTTTGGCACTCCCGGCACCTGATGGGTCAGTTCAACCCATTGGTGGAGATCCATTTGCCGCCTCGTTAAGTGTGCCTCCACAATGGTGGATATAGAAAAGAAGCAGCAGTTGCTGGTTCAAGAATAGTTGGTTTGGCAACAATATGCTAGAGATGGAATGCAAGGTCAAGTTGGTTACAGGGTAGTGGAGGTCTGATGGCGGTGGAAATCTTGTGGGGTGGTGGCAGTGAAGGTGGGTGTTGTGGTGGTGATAAGGGTGAGGTGTTTTAGAGAGAGATAGAGTGATGACTGATGAGAGTAAATTGACAAAATTACCCTCATGTGCAAGTCACATGACTAGATCTAACAAGAAAAAACTAACTGGGTTAGAGTCAAGGGACAAAACGTGTTACAAAATTCTCTATAAAGGGCAAAACTTGTCAAAATTCGTTGAAAAGGACACCGCCTGAAAAAGGGTATCAAGATAAAGGACAAAACTTGTAATTTTTCCTTTGGAAAAACAAACCTTTGGATGAAAGATGCAAAACTGGCCAAACGTTTGGACGAAAGCTGCAAAACTGGCCAAACGTCAGGGACGTAATGGCATTTTACGCTATTGTTAATGTTTCTTTTCGATATATATTGTGCAAGTATTTTTACTTTACATCTCTCTTTTGTAGTTTTATTTTATCTGTTGCATTTAACGGTTGGTTCCATCTAGTTATGAAATGTTTTTAATATTTTTGAGCAGGTGTAGGAGAGACTCAATTTCATGCCGTATTATCAAGCGGATTGTCACCGGTAGGCCCCACATACAAAGCAGCATCTGTTAGAGAGAAACACGGTGATTCTTTAACTTGGCTCACTGCAAGAAGAGAAGGGTCACGTGAGAATATTGATGGTGAAACTGTTTTGAATCAAGTTTATGATGAAGTATGTTATTCCTTATCTTTTGTTAATACTCAAGCTGCTTCATTGTAACTAACATATTAGGGATACTTTCATATAAATCCTTCTAAAAGTTCAAAGTTTCATATTTACCCTTTCAGAATGATAAACATATCATATTTACCACTTACACGATAGATTAAATAAAATCAGTTACTTATAACAGAAGTTATAAGTCTGTCTCACTAAATATGACATTATGAAATCTTTTGAACTTATAGAAGTATATATCTGAAATTAGTTTAGTTTATTATTTGATGAATATCAAGACCTTTTTATATTTATACATTATTTGGCATTCTTTTATAGGCAAATTGCTTATAGAGTAAATTGTCATTTTCGTCGCCGAGGTTTGGCCATTTTTGCAACTTCCATCCAAAGGTTTGTTTTTTTGCATCCGAGTCCCCGTGGTTTTCAAAATATTGTCATTTTTGTCCCTGAGGGCCAAACCTCGAGGGAGGAAAGTCACAATAAATTGCCAAACCTCTGGGACGAAAATGGCAAGATTTTGAAACCATGAGGACCCAAATGCAGAAAAACAAACCTTTGGATGAAAGTCGCAAAAGTGACCAAACCTTTGGATGAAAGTCGCAAAGTGACCAAACCTTAGGGACGATAATGACAATTTGCTCTTGCTTATATGTGAAACATAGTTTGGTCACATTTCTATATAGGAAATATAGTATTCTCTCCCAAACGGATCCAACCATACAAAATCAATATAATGTTGACTGATGACATGCCAGTAACTTTGACCAGTGTGGTTTTGAGTCTTGACATGGCATATGAAAGCTGGTTAACTTACAAAACACCCTTAAATGGAAGTCTTTTTAGAAGTTGGATTATTTTGTATATAGAGAAATAGAAGTCTTTTTAGAAGTTGGATTATTTTGTATATAGAGAAAATGTTACATTCTTTGAAAATATGACTAACCTATGTTACATTTTCTTGCAACGTGCCCTTCTTCTATCTTCATAGTGCTATGAATTTAATTGCTCGTAAATGATGACAGCTAGGAGACCGAATTCAGTTTCCTACTTTCTACATTGGCGTAACGAAAAAAAGAAAATGCTCTGTTGGTGAGGAAAAGGTCGGATATATCACTTCTCTTGCGTTCCATGAAGTTCTCGGGTAAGACGCAATTTTTTTTTGTTATATGATGTCATTCCTTTTTTTGAGCAACCACATACATCATCAATTTCAATTATAGCTTATATGTCAACTTAAGATAGTTCACAACTTGCCGTAGTCAACTTATTATACTGCAAGTTGTTGATGTCCTCTTTATATGTTTCTTATTAGTGTGATGTTTACGATTTTGCTTTTGAATATACAATTATTCGATTTAAAATGCAGTAATCTGTTATGAATAAGGTTTCTCTCTAATTGATTATTGAAAACTGATTTTTTCACTCTGTAATCAGATTTTCCATCCGTAACTCACCTGTGATTTGAAAAACGCAATAATATGATAATCTGTTTCAAAATGCAATAATCACTTTTTGAATATGCTACACTCCTGTTGTTTATTGAAAAGTGATTATATTACCCTAAAATAATCTGATAGTCCATTTACACCCTCAAAATTGATTAATTTTTTTTGTGTGATTCCTAGACGCCCCCTTAGAGGTTACGGTTCGGTAACCGGTCAAAATACCTTTTTGTTAAATTTATATTGACTTGAAACGCTGCTTGTTCAAAATTCTATTTTAGTTTTTTGAGTGACTATAGCTTATTTACCCGTGTAATTCTAGTTATACATTAAATAGCAAAAAAAATCATTAATTTGACAGATGAATGAGGGTTTTATTTGTATATGAATACGATAACAAAATTATATTCTTTCAGTAATATTCTTTTTACTTATACACTAACTTGGGAGGTTTTATGTACTAAAAATACACCTCAAGTGACTGTTTAACCCATTTGAGTGATTTGACCCGTTTTCATTTTTGCGCTTTTTTGTTTTATTCTCTTAACCTATTACAAATAAAACACAGCCCGTGCAAACCTTTAATAATAATAAAAAAAAAACTAAATTGCCACCTTTAAGGCTCTTAACTGTGTATTATTATCATGCAGGGATAACCAGGAGTATCTTTTTGTTGGTGACGTGGGCATCAAAACCGGCGATACATTCCGTTTTTACCATTCAGATTCCGCCACCGCTCTATCTTCTGCCGCCTCTGTCTCCAACCACATGAGATCATTCAGTCAATCATCCAATCAAGGTAGCACCAGCACCGTGGGTGGTGATAAGAGGGAGGTGTTTGGCGGTCTTTTATTCACATGTTGTGGTCGTGGTGAGTCGTTCTTCGGCCAATCAAACATTGACAGCTCACCGTTTTTAGACAACTTCCCAGGTGTAACACTTGGTGGGACATTTTGTGGCGGGGAAATTGGACGTGGTGACTTAACCCCGTATGTTAAGGAACCTCAAGAACAAAAGTCGGTGCGTTGTTGCTTGCATGTATATAGCGCTGTCTTTTTAATTATGTCTTACAATCCATGAAAAAAGATGTCTTAGGAATTGATGTGGTTTTGTGTTCGGATTTGGCGGGGATAAGACGATAAATTTTTAACTATACAATGGTCTTTTTTCTAGATGCTTGAGTTTATGTTTTGTGGGATTCATGTTGAATCAATTTTCAAGTATTGTATTTGTACTAGTTGGATTTCTCCGCGCTACGCGGCGGGAACTTGGTTGGTATCGGTTCGGTTTGTTATAGTATCGACACTCGCTATAGCAACAGTAAAAGAAAACCCAAAAAATAAAATCGTGATATATACAAAAGAGTATCAATACATGTGTTTTATCTGGCGAAGACCGTAAAGACGAAAACCTATCGAAACGTCGATACCGGTTTGGTTCAATACGGTATGGCGCGATATTGTTACGGTATCGGTACTCGTATATTTTCTTATGAAAAAAAAACAGTTCATTTTCAATACAAATCTGCTTAAAAAAGAATGTTATATCACAATGTTGACAAAAAGAAATAAACATATCTAGTCATTTTTTTAAGCTAACAAACGTAAATGATTCAATAAAAAAGAATGTTATATCACAATGTTGACAAAAAGAAATAAACATATCTAGTCATTTTTTTAAGCTAACAAACGTAAATGATTCAAATTTAATTAAATAATAAAGGAAGCACTCTCATCTCATGAATCTTTGCTCTTTTGTTTGCAGGAATTTGGCCCTGAATCATTCCAAGCCCAATTGTCCATTTTATTACTTAAAGAAACTCCCCAGAGCTCATTTTGAATATCAAGAAGTTGTTGGGCGTCTGGCCCATTAGCAGGCATACGTACCCAGTTCCAAGACCAGCGATTCTTGCTTCCTTCTTTAACAATGGCAGTATGGTAAATAAGCTTCAAATGTTGGCTAGTTGCTATAGTGTTCCTAAGGTCCAACATTAATTGTTATATATAAAATATGTTTTTTATGCACCTTATAAGTGTAAAATAGAGATTTTGTTATTATATGATATTAGAGTTGTAAATGGACTAAAGTTCAAAGGACCTTTCGTAAAGAGCATGAATAAGTGGTTCTGCTGGTTGAAATACCATCGGGATAGAGTCAAAGATTTGAAAGGCGTTTGAAATATCTTGGAGACGAGTGCATAGTTTATTTAAAGGGTACTAAGGCTATGTGGTGTGGGGGACGGCGGATGGCCGTCGAGCCCCGTGAAGGCCCGTCCACACCGCCCCCTTGGTCCGTCCCTCTCCAGCGTCCTCCCCAAGTCGTGCTCAACGAGCCTACTCTCTTATCCAACACACATATACATACATATATATGTATATATAAAGGGGCTCATCACTACACCCTTGGCCCATCCCTTGAGGGTCAAAGAGGCAACAACACCATTGGTGGTGATAAGCATGAGGTGTTTGGCGGCTTTATATTCACTTGTTGTCGTGAGAATTTCTTTGGCCAATCAAACATTGACAACTCCCTCTTTTTGGACAACTTTCCTGGTGTGACACTTGGAGGGACACTTTGTTGCCAGGTGATTGGATGTGGTGTTTTAACCCGTATCTTAAAGAATCTCAAGGACAAAAGGCGGTGCGAAGTAGCAGCATCCTGAGGGTATTGTCTATTTAATTATGTATAATGTAGTTTTTGTGTTGGGATTTGGCCCAAAAGAAGGATACGTGAATATATTGGGAATTTGGGATGTATGTTTTTGAATGTTTATATCATATGGTTTTCTAGTAGTTTTATGTTCTAGGATTACGGGTTAACATGTAATTTCTTCCTTGTGAAATGTAAACTTATAAGTTCTAATATCGTACTTCATTGTACCCTCTCAGTCACTAAACTATAAATTGTATCCTCTCAATCAGTAAACTATATAAATTAGAGGTTATATATTCCAAAAAAAATCTCACATACTTCATAGTTCATAATGGTGATAAACATTTAGTTATTATATAATACTAAAGCTAACTAAGGAGATATTCAAGTATTCAACTAACCCTTTGGTCGAAAGTTGTTTATTTTTGTTCATTAATTATTAAATCAACAAAGGTGAACAAGAATTTATTGTGTTTAGTTAAAGAACATAAACAAGCTTATCTTTCAATAGTATACGTTTTGTGAAAGTGTTAATTATATATGTTCAGTATTTTTAACGAAATTTTTTATACCTAAATGTGAAAAAACATCTCTAAAGATGAATATTATGTTTAGAAAGCTTCACACGGATAGTCTATTTGCTAAGATCAATTTATGGATTTTTTTTCTTAGGAAATTCCTTACAGTTTTCCACATTAATTCAAGTGACCAACCTTAACGAAACTGCTAGCTAAATGTTTCTTCCCCTTAATTGTCGACTAATGGTAAGAGGCTTGGGTTTTCCAATAGAGATTCAAGTTCAATTTCCACATGTGTCATATTGGGTGAATATATGCAATGAAAAATTTGAACTAGGCTTTGTGTGAGGTTTCCTCGATTCCTAAGCCCAACCGGGTTATTTCTTGTATAGTTGAAATTTTCAACTCATGAGTTACACAAAATCTTAAATGGATCACGAGTTAAATGACAAAGTCAAACATAAAAAGATAACGGTCCATGTATGGTATGAAAACTGAAATGTATTATTAGAGGACACGGGGCGCCGCGTGATAAATACCCCATCACTCGTTAATGGCCGTTATACACCGCCGGCGGCCAAGTGTTCAATGCATGGACTTTATAACGCGTTGCCATGATCATGCGTTGAAACTTGAATTTTGTTACCGTTGAGAGACTGGGATTCTTCGTGGAGGTGGCGGAAAATGATTGGGTGTTGTGAGTGATGGAAAACCATCACTAGTGTAGCGCCCCTACCCCCCTTAACACACAGGGGCACAACTATTAAGGGGCCGCGGGGGGGGGGGGGGGGGGGGGGGGCGTCGACCTCCTGAACTTTTCGCTTAGTAGTGTAATATATATGGTTTTCGTATAGATTTTTTTGGGTATATACGTTTTCGACCCCCCCTCCCGGTCGGAAATCTCAAGCTTCGCCAGTGTTAACTGTTAACGCATACAATTGCTTAATCATTGTAGATTATTATAGTAATAATAAAAAGTGTGTATGTCCTTTACTTGTGGCCTAGTGGTAGGAAGCTTGGGTTTTCCAATGGAGACTCAACTTTAATTCTCACTTGTGTCATATGGGGTGGATATAGGTAATGAAGTTTAGTTCCGAGCCCAACTAGGTTTTCGTCTCACCGTTTGTTACGTAAGGGTGGGGCAATACGAGCATCTCCGATTTAGAGGGTGTAATAACTATGCATGAAGTTCACAATTAAAATAAAACGGAGCTTCCATCTTCGATGGCGGATCAAGGAGATTTCGTGAATCACTCCCAAATCACTCAGGGGCGTTTGGTTCACGGAATGATTTGGAATTGGAATTTGTATAGGCATTACAATTTGAAGGAATTAGATTTGGAATTTAAACATTCCAATTGGAATTGGAAATTGTTTGAATTGGAATCTCAATTCCATTTTTGTTGTGTTTGGTTGTCAAATGAATTGGAATCCATCACCCCGGCACCCACAACCACCGGTTCGCGTTGAATTGGTTCGCGTCGAAACGGTACGGGTCGAAACGGTACGGATCGAAACAGTTCGCGTCGAAACGGTACGCGTCGAAACGGTTCGGATCGAAACCAGTATGGGTCGAAATGGTACGGGTTGAAACGGTACGGGTCGAAACGGTTCGCGTTGAAACGGTACGGGTCGAAACGGTTCGGATCGAAACCAGTATGGGTCGAAATGGTACGGGTTGAAACGGTACGGGTCAAAACGGTTCGCGTTGAAACGGTACGGGTCGAAACGGTTCGAATCGAAACCAGTATGGGTCGAAACGGTTCGCATTGAAACGGTTTGAATCGAAACCAGTATGGGTCGAAATGGTACGGGTTGAACGGTACGGGTCAAAACGGTTCGCGTTGAAACGGTACGGGTCGAAACGGTTCGAATCGAAACCAGTATGGATCGAAATGGTACTAGTTGAAACGGTGCGGGTCGAAACAATCGAAGATTCCAATGAATTTACTTTAATTCCTTCACATATAGGAAGAATTTTGAATTCATTTAGTTAAAGAAATTTGAAGGAATACATGCCTAATTCCAATTCCATCAAATTCTATGAACTAAACATCGATCGTAAGAGATGGAATTCAAATTATAATTTTTTAAATTCCATTGAATTCTTCCGAGCCAAACGCCACCTTTACATCTGTTGCCAACTTGCCATATTTAGCGGTGAAAGAAATCTTGTAGCTTATATTACACTCTTGATAATAACAACCACCGTCAAACACTGAAATGGCGTCGCCGCCGCAAAGCGGAATCGCTGCAGCTATTGATATCATCGGCGAAGACAATCTTCTCAACATTTTCACTAGACTTCCGGCAACCTCCTTCGCCTCCGCCGCTTGCGTCAGCCGCTCTTGGAACCTCCTTTGCGAACGCCTCCTTTCTCGTCCCAAGCTCTCCTCCGCATGCTCCCTCAATCCTTCTCTCCAGGTTACTTTTTTCAAACCCTAACTTTTACATTTATCATAAATTACACTCGAATTTTTGTCATTAGACATAGTTTAAGCCCTAATTATGATCAGGATGCTGTAGAAGAGGTGGTGAATAAAGTACTATCGGAGCCTATTCGTCCTCACTTTGCCATTGCTTCTATTGCTGGTCTTTTCGGCTTTGATTTGGATGACGATGAGGAAGACGTTTTGGAAGAGGCTCGCCACCTCGTATGTTGTTTCCACTACAAAGTTCATTTCGTAAAATTTATATTTAGATCAATGTGAAGCATTAATTTGACAACCTAATAAATTATTTATACATGAATGACTTGCAGATTAGTAGAAAATTAGGTTCACAAGTTCCGGTTATTACTAATGACAGGGCCGGCTCTGGGCCCGGCAAACCCGTGCCGACGCCCGAGGCCCAAAATTTCAAAGGGCCCAAAAAGTCTTTATAAGCTTGTATATATTTATTAAATTATATATTTAGTATATTCATTCGTTTATTATGCAAAAATTATTGGTGGTGTAGTGGCAAAAACAATCTCAAAATAATGTAGAGGTCTCAAGTTCAAGTCTTTGCTCCATCATTAAATTTTTATTTTTATAATTCATTTCCCCTTAACCATAATTTTGGGCCCAAATCTATTCGTCGCCCGAGGCCTAAATTTTTTCGAGAGTTTTCGGGGACGGCTCTGACTAATGATGCTTCTAGTTTTGGATTAATTGGGAGGGATGCACTTTCTGATGAATTCAAAGAGGTTGTCTCGGGTGTCTCTGTTATTTTGATTGCTAATTTACCGCTTGTTATTCTTTGGTGTTGAGAAAGTAATGAATTGAATAATCTGCAGATTCAGTTTGAACTTAATGATGGTGCTGATATAATCATGTTGACTGTTGGATATCTACCGGGGATGAAAGTCACAACAATCCCACTTCTTGAGCAAAATAAGGTAATATACTAATATATATATATATAGAAAAAGTGTATCGTACAATTGGCCTTAACGTACATTACGTACGTGATTAGAAATCGCATATTATACAAACCCGGACATGTATAAATTCGCATGGCTGATAAACTCGAACTCCACAAAATTACAAAATCGCATGTTATACACAAATCACATACGAAACGTACGAGATTCAGTATCAACATGCGAAAAAAGGTTTATAACATGCGAGTTTGGTATTTTGAGTAACATGCGATTTTTTCTTTTATTTTTATAACATGCGAATTTTTTTTATAAACATGCAATTTTTTTTTTTAAATGCGATCTGATTTTACAACATGCGACCTTTTGTTATAACTTGTAAATTTGACAGTGCGTACACTCGCACGGTAAGGCAAAATGTAGGATACACTTTCACTATATATATATATTTATATTGCTTAGTTGGTACTTTGTTAAAACTTTCTTGTTTATAAGTTTGTGTATTCGTGTATCAGGAACCAGAAATGTTCATGATTGACAAATTTGTAACGGACATTAGGGAGTTCTCAACTTCTGTTTCAGGGCGTAACTCCCCTGCTGCCATAATAATGTACTGGGTAAGTCTTTCATCATGTTATTTGTGCATATGTCAACAATTATCATAATTTTTTGCATTTCCGATGCTCACTAGAGTTTGTTTACAGGATAACTACTATACAGGCATGATGGATGTTGTCGAAAAGATGGGTTAGCATTGCTTAAGAAACACTTCACTTTGTTATGCTGACTTAATTATATGTATTTTTATTTTGTTATTTTTTTTTGTAGATTGTGCCCTTCCACCAGAAACTGTCATTGTTGGTGATCATTTCTCTGAGTTCCGATACACCAACGAGACTGATAATGCTTTTGCTGCTGTTGCCTTGGTATTTGCAGTGGACATGAATAAACCTCCTGGTAACTTCAAAATCTACACTTGCGGAAATATATTTTATGTTGTAACATATCCTTATTGTTTCTTTTGTATTTTCCTATGTTTGTTGATCTGGTACCTTCCTTTTTCAAATTTTATGTTGCTATTTGAGTCTCCACTTTCTCAAGTACTATTCTTCTAGATTAAACACTCCGATCAATTTTCCTTTTGTGTTTTAATTTTTTATCTATTGCAACTAAAGGTTGGTTCCATCCAGTTATGAAAAGTTGTTAATATATTTTGAGCAGGTATAGGAGAAACTCAATTTCATGCTCTAGTGTCATGTGGATTGTCACCTGTAGGCCCCACATACACGACAGCATCAGTTATTGAGAACATTAACAATGCACCTTTGATCGCTGCAAGAAGAGAAGGGTCGCATGAGAATATTGATGGTCAAATTGTGTTGAATCAAGTTTACGATGAAGTATGTCATTCTTTATCTTTAGTTAATACTCAGGCTATTTTATTATATTAGGGGCAGTTGCATATGAAACCCTTTAAAAGTTCAAACTATTATAAGTGACTTTCTTCATCTTTAGTTAATACTCAGGGCGTCAGGCTATTTTAACTAATATATTAGGGGCAGTTGCATATAATTCCTTTTAAAAGTTCAAAATTTCATATATATCCTTTTGGAATGCAGTTTTACTAATTATTTGATGAATATTAAGACCTTTTACCACATTATTTGGCATTTTTCTCTGGGCAATTAAGCATCAGACTTCCAAAAACTATATTTAAGGGAGTCTAACACCGTTACATGGTCCAGAAGACCATGTTGACTTTTTCGCTGACATATGGCTCTATGGTGGTTTTGGCATGTCATATTATATTATATTAGGTTTTGAATAGAATATGACTAAACTAAGTTAGTATGTTAGATTTTCTTGCAATTTGCCTTCTATTAAGTCCAAGGTCTTCGACTTTTAATTGTTCATAAATAATGACAGCTAAGAAGAGACCGTATTCAGTCTCGTGAATTGTACATTGGGGTAACAAAAAGAAGAAAATACTCCATTGGTCAAGAAAATGTCGGATGTATGACGTCTCTTGCATTCCATAGAGTTCTTGAGTAAGACACTATCTTCTTTTTCTTGTTGTATAATAGCGTCTTTTGCTTGGAGCGATTTCTTATATTATAACTTATAGTTTAGAAGTCAAATTATCATGGTTCACAACTTCCCATAGTCAACCTTTGCTTATCATTAGCAAGAAGTCAAGAACTCATCTTGCTGTTAAAAAAATACAGAGGATGCACCTCTGATTACAGGTTGTTGATGTGTTCTTTTAAGTTTCTTCTTAGTGGGTGTTTGGATCGCTTTTGAAAATAGATTATTCGACTTTAAAACGCAATTTTTAGTCCATTCAAACACTCAAAGTTGATTATCTCTGATTTGAAAACCCAAAAGTCTGATTATCTATACAAAAAGTGATTCCCAAACCCCCGGTGATGGGTTGGGGGCTGGCCGTCAAAGTAGGCATATTTGGGTTAACCTGAAACACTACTTGTACAAAAAAAAATATTTTCTTTAAGTAACAACAATATACGACTGTTAAGTAATAAAATGTTATATTAACAAATAGAAAATTATCTCACAAAGTTGATAAATGTTTATGTCATGATTATTTTTGTTTATTATTTTATTAACGCTTAGGAGGTTTTATGTATAAAAATATACTTCTGGCGATTTTGTTACCCATTTGACCCGTTCTCATTTTTGGTAAGAGTTTTTGGTTTTACCATCTTTATGCAGGAGTCGCCAGCAGTGTCTTTTGGTTTTTGGTGAGGGCATCAAAATTGGAGATACATTCCATTTTTACTACCCGGATTCTACTGCCGCTATATCTTCAGTCGCCGCTGTCTCTAGCCATCTGAGATCTTTCAATAGAGGGAGCAACAACGGCACTGGCGGTGATAAGCAGGATGTGTTCGGTGGTCTTATATTCAGTTGTTGTGGTGAGGAGTTCTTTGGCAAACCAAACATTAACATCTCACCGTTTGTGGACAACTTTCCTGGTGTGACAATTGGGGGGACATTTTGTAGCGGGGTAATTGGACGTGGCGTTTTAACCCCGTGTGTTAAAGAATCCCAAGAACAAAAGGCGGTGCAATGTTGCATGCATACTAAAGGTGTTGTCTATATAATCATGTCTTACACTCCATCCAAAAGGATTTAATGGTGGTTTGATGGGATAGAAAGGATATACATTCAACTAGATAATGGTGGTTTTTTCTGGTTGCTTGAATTTATGTCTTATAGGATGTATGTTTTTGTGTTCTTATTATAGGGTTTATTGGTTGTTCTTCTGTCATGAGATTTAAGTGTTGACATGTGGTTTCATCCTTGTAAAATGTCAACTTCTAATGTCATACATAAGGGCACCCTTAATCACAAATTAATATACACTAAAACATTATAAATTAAAAGGTTCATTTTTTTTAATAAAGCAGAGGGACTAAATACACACACAAACAAAGTTAATCAATAAATAGATTATAGAAAAGTTTGTAAAAACAGATGGGCTAAACCCGTGTATTAATGAAGCTGAAGGTTTAAAAGTTAAATACAAAAGAAAACGGCCAGTGAGGGGGTGCCATGGAGCACTATTTTTTTTTTTTTGAATGGTAAGATTCTATGATTAATAAAACAGGGTCAGCATATGCTGTAAAAACCCAAAGTTCCCCCTCATGGTTGTTGTAGGATATATAAATATAAATAATACATACGCTTTTTTTAAATATATAGAGTTACAAGGAGTGTAATTGACTATCCCACTAAACCCTAAACCCCAAATTCTCACCATTCGTTTGTATTGTCTTTATTCTCATCTTCCCCATCAGTAAGTGATTATTATTATTATAATATATCTTCATCTGTTTAGTTAATCAGTAAGTGATTATTATTATTATAATATATCTTTATCTGTTTAGTTATAACATGTGAAGTGAGAATCTCATCTTTCATGACCATGTATCATGTAGGTATATTATATTATAAACAAAAATGAATAAATCAACCTTTATACTATACCTAAAGTGTACTTCATACCTTTCATTATTAAAGTTAAAACCTCTCCATCGTCAAATTCCAAAAGTTAAAACCCCAACAGGATCGAGTTGAATCGAACGACCCCAAAATTTGCTTTTCAAGTTGCTATCTCCCCCAAAACTTCCATCACCCCCTCTACCCACCACCACCTAACCCCGCCGCCACCTAGGGTTACGGTAATTGGCCACCACCGGCGGCGGGCGCCGTACATATCTCACCGCCAGAGGAGAAGGGAGTGAAGGTCCCAAAACTGGAGAACAACACCACCTTCGTCACTAACAAAACACCACTAACAAAACACCACTGCCATTATCAGACGCCGAACAAACACCACTACTAACCGGATATCACCATCACGCTGCCGCTCCAAAACTGTGCGATGGTGGATAAGTGGTGGTCTGGCAAATATGGAGGTTGTTGGTTGGTGCAATGGTGGTCAAGATGAGGGATGATGGTGGTGAACGAGTTTGAGAGAGGGAGAAATGAGGGGATTTCAAAAAAAAAAAAAAAAAAATTTTTTTGGGGGGGGGGGGGGGGGGGGGGGTTGTGATAAAAGTCTATGAATCAGACTTTAAAGACAGAGAAATGATTTGATAGTTTGAGTAAATGACTAAATTACCTTTTAGGTTTTAAAATAATAGTGCATACGTGTCATTATCTGATTGGTAGAGAGTGGTTCCTACGGTTCTCGCAACTGGAGGTGGTTTTCATTTGAACCGGTCCCTATATATATATATAATCAAAAGATTTTGTAATATGACTAAATTTTATATTAGGATTAAATGGTGCAGTTACAATTACAAGAAATTTTATAACATTAAGTAAACAATTATATGCAATACCAACCCTTAGATATATTAATACAACATAAATTGTTCAAAAAAGATGGGATAAAGTGAATTTAGATTTCTTAAAAACACAAAACAGAAAAAAGTTTATAGAAAACGAGTCATTAAAACTCTTAATAGATTTTTTAAGTCATGAAATAGAGAAAGGGCAAGACATTACAAAAAGTGTTAATCATCCTATGATATTACATTTAGAAAAAATATGATACATTGGAGAAGATATAACAAAATCAAAAGTAAAATATATTTGTAAATTCAAATTAAAAAATCCTGACATAGTAATTAGAACAGCTAATATAGAATACAGCCCATTAGATAAAGAAGAGTTCAAAAAACAAATCCCTGAGATGGTAAATCAAGGATTAATTAGAAATCAGAAAGTCCTCACAGATCTACAGCTTTTTTAGTAAGAAATCACAGTGAGATAAAAAGAGGGAAAGCTAGGATAGTTTATAATTATAAAATATTAAATGATAATACAATAGATGATGGATATAATATTCCTAACAAAAATAGTTTGCTAAATCTTATACAAAATAAAAAAGTATTTTCAAAATTTGATTTAAAATCAGGATATAACCAGTTAAAGTTAGAAGAAAGCTTTAAACCATGGACAGCTTTTACATGTTCTAAAGGGCAGTATGAATGGAATGTCCTTAGTTTTGAACTAAGAAATACACCTTCAATTTTTCAAAGATTTATGGACAGTATATTTTTAAAATTTGATTTTTGCTTAGTATATATTGATGACATTTTAGTTGCAAGTAATACAGTGCAGGAACATGAGAAACATTTACAACAGGTGTTTGAAGAAATAAAGAAAAATGGTATAGTTGTTTCAAAAAGAAAAATGGAACTTTTTTAAAAGAAAATTTTCTTTTTTAGGATTAGAATTTGGAAATGGAAAAATAGAACTACAACCACATATTTCTACAAAGATTCTAAATTTTCCAGAAAAATTTGAAAATTTAAAACAGATACAAGCCTTTTTAGGTCTAGTAAATTATGCTAGAAAATTCATTCCAAACTTGTCAAAATTGGTTGGACCTTTGTACAGTAAAACCACTAAAAATGGTCAAAGGTATTTTAATCAAGAAGACATTAAACTGGTTAAAGAAATAAAAAATGCAGTAAAAAATATTAAACCATTAGAGTTACCATTAGTTACAGATTATATAATTATTGAAACAGATGGATGCAAAGAAGGATGGGGAGCAGTCCTTCTATGTAAACCAAACAAATACAGTCTCAAGAAAGAAGAGAAAATTTGCGCTTATGCAAGCGGTAATTTTCAAAACAAAACAAACTGGACTACAATTGATTTTGAAGTACAGGCATTAATTTATGCATTAGAAAATTTTAAAATTTTTCTTAATAAAGAATTTACAGTAAGAACTGACTGTGAAGCAATAGTTAAGTTCGTAAAAAATGACCAAAGTAAAAAAGTAAATAGAACTAGATGGGTTAATCTACAAAATATTATACAAGGGAATGGGTATTTTATAAATTTTGAACACATTAAAGGAAAAAATAATGGGATAGCTGATATGTTGTCTCGAAATATAAATAAATGATTTGTTTCAGATGGACACGAAAAAAGATAAGGAGAAATTAAAGCTTATACATCCAAAGCAAAAGCAGGAGAATTCTTCCTCAGATGAAGAAAAAATTCAATAGTCATATTTACAGTCAATAGAAAGGATATACAGTTCTCCTCATATCTCATTACCACAGAAAATGACAGGACAGTTTTATACACAACAGCAATCAAAGGCAGCTGGCAAGAGACCTTTGTATACAAATTTTTCACCCAAGCCGGTGATTGAATTTGGAACATATGCTCTACAGATATGCAATGATGTTGATAAAAAGTTTCGTCCTATTATGGGAATGAAACTCACAGATAAACAGCAATGTTTATTGGACAAATTATGGCATATCCAAACCATGCCACAAGCTTCAACCTTCAAAGTACAGGTTTTAAATGCTTTAAGCATTTACTTTCAGGAACAAAGTTCAAAAACACCTGAAAGACAGTTTAAACAAAAACCAAATTACACACATTATGTTATATTTAGAGGTACAAAAATTGGAATTTTTATTAAATGGGAAACAGTTGCACAACACATAACTTGTGTAGGAGGAGCACTTTGGAAGGGTTAGACAAGTTTTGCTGAAGCTTTTAAAGCAGCAAGAGACAATTTTGGCCTACAAAGTTTTTATACATAGAACCTGAAGAGGTTAAAAGTTATTCTGATTTGGCTAAAACAAATCCAGAGCATTACATAAAAGCTCAACAAGAAATTATTTCTACATTAAAAACACAGCTCGAAGAAAAAACAAAAAATGCACAAGATATACAATTGAAAATTGAAAATAGGCTGTTAAAACAAAAAAATGATGTTACTAGAAGCAAAAAATACATAGTTATTACAAAAGCTTGAGAAAAAAGAAAGCAAAGAAAAAACAGAGGTATACAGGACTTTTGAGTGTTTCAGGACAAGGATCCTTGATACACCTTGGTGGCAATGTTTAAAGCCAGTTACAGAAAGATTCCCAGAATTCGAGAATCGTGTTTCACAAAAAGTATGTGCAGAATTTCCTCTAATTCTGTATAATCTGCAACAACAGCTGGTAGACATGGCATTCAGATTTGACAGCGAACAACAAGGATTCAAAGTGGTAAAAAGAACAGATGAAGAAGGAGAAGGAACAGGTCTCCTGTTACTCCAAGTACACCATCCTACAAAATTAACAGATGAACAAATAATTCAATTTTATCATCATGGTATGATTGATTATTTGGAAATAAAGTTAGATAAAAGAACAGAAGATCTCCTCAATCAGCTTGGAGAGAAAATCATAATAACAGCAGGAAATATAGCAGCACGATGCACAAAACCAACCATTGGCTGCAAAGTAATTTCCTCATTTCCATTTGCAGACTCATACACATACAGGCCAGCAAGAAAAAGAATATTTATTGAACACAACAGATCTAACAATTGGCTGCAAAACTCCATGATAAAAACCTCTATAAATTTTGCATCCTTACCATGGTTAGATAATACAGCTGAAGAACCTACCAAAGATTTTCAACAGTTTATTAAAGAACACCAGAAGACCCCAGAAATTCCAGACCATTTTTCTTGGGAAAATTACAGATTAGTAGGTGAAGGATACTATATACAGGTTTATGCAAAGCAAAATTGGAGTATGCTCTTACCTTTTGCAGGGGAAGGAGATACTCTACAATTACAACACATTGTAAATCTAGAAGATTTCCAAGACAATGAACAAGAATGTTCAAGTCCACAGTCAATAGACAGCACACACAGGGACTTCTAGAAGACATGACGCAAGCAATGACGCCAGAAGACAAAAGACAAAACACATGACGTAAGCCATGACGTCTCATGGTTCAATTATTCACAGAAAGTTGAAAGATGGCCATAATTTCAAAGCTAATTTTTGAAATTTGTCGTTTATTTTCTTTTCTTTATTGAAAATTTTGTCACCTATTTTCTTTATTCTCTAGACTAGGTAGATAGGCTTTAAGACTTTTGTGTATTATCTTTGCCTATATATATGGCATTTGTAAATCGTTTGTAGATACGAACAACCATTACCAGCAATAATATTATTACTTCAATGGCACACTAAACTCTCACCACATCTCTTTAGCTCCACTCCCTTAACATCCCAAATTTTCTCCAGTTCTTCATATTATATTCCAACACCCACATAAAAAAAAAAAAAAAAAAAAAAAAAACCTACTTTCTTCTGCAACTTTCTACTCCGCTGTGCATACTCTCATCCATCATCATCTGCTGTGCATATCTCCCATCATAGTAAGTTTTAAGGGAGTGGAACTAAAGAGATGTGGTGAGAGTTTAGTGTGCCATTGAAGTAATAATGTTATTGCTGGTAATGGTTGTTCGTATCTACAAACGATTTACAAATGCCATATATATAGGCAAAGATAATACACAAAAGTCTTAAAGCCTATCTACCTAGTCTAGAGAATAAAGAAAATAGGTGACAAAATTTTCAATAAAGAAAAGAAAATAAACGACAAATTTCAAAAATTAGCTTTGAAATTATGGCCATCTTTCAACTTTCTGTGAATAATTGAACCATGAGACGTCATGGCTTACGTCATGTGTTTTGTCTTTGTCTTCTGGCGTCATTGATTGCGTCATGTCTTCTAGAAGTCCCTGTGTGTGCTGTCTATTGACTGTGGACTTGAACATTCTTGTTCATTGTCTTGGAAATCTTCTAGATTTACAATGTGTTGTAATTGTAGAGTATCTCCTTCCCCTGCAAAAGGTAAGAGCATACTCCAATTTTGCTTTGCATAAACCTGTATATAGTATCCTTCACCTACTAATCTGTAATTTTCCCAAGAAAAATGGTCTGGAATTTCTGGGGTCTTCTGGTATTCTTTAATAAACTGTTGAAAATCTTTGGTAGGTTCTTTAGCTGTATTATCTAACCATGGTAAGGATGCAAAATTTATAGAGGTTTTTATCATAGAGTTTTGCAGCCAATTGTTAGATCTGTTGTGTTCAATAAATATTATTTTTCTTGCTGGCCTGTATGTGTATGAGTCTGCAAATGGAAATGAGGAAATTACTTTCCAGCCAATGGCCTGTATGGCCTGGAGAAAATTTGGGATGTTAAGGGAGTGGAGCTAAAGAGATGTGGTGAGAGTTTAGTGTGCCATTGAAGTAATAATATTATTGCTGGTAATGGTTGTTCGTATCTACAAACGATTTACAAATGCCATATATATAAGCAAAGATAATACACAAAAGTCTTAAAGCCTATCTACCTAGTCTAGAGAATAAAGAAAATAGGTGACAAAATTTTCAATAAAGAAAAGAAAATAAACGACAAATTTCAAAAATTAGCTTTGAAATTATGGCCATCTTTCAACTTTCTGTGAATAATTGAACCATGAGACGTCATGGCTTACGTCATGTGTTTTGTCTTTTGTCTTCTGGCGTCGTTGCTTGCGTCATGTCTTCTAGAAGTCCCTGTGTGTGCTGTCTATTGACTGTGGACTTGAACATTCTTGTTCATTATCTTGGAAATCTTCTAGATTTACAATGTGTTGTAATTGTAGAGTATCTCATTCCCCTGCAAAAGGTAAGAGCATACTCCAATTTTGCTTTGCATAAACCTGTATATAGTATCCTTCACCTACTAATCTGTAATTTTCCCAAGAAAAATGGTCTGGAATTTCTGGGGTCTTCTGGTATTCTTTAATAAACTGTTGAAAATCTTTGGTAGGTTCTTCAGCTGTATTATCTAACCATGGTAAGGATGCAAAATTTATAGAGGTTTTTATCATAGAGTTTTGCAGCCAATTGTTAGATCTGTTGTGTTCAATAAATATTCTTTTTCTTGCTGGCCTGTATGTGTATGAGTCTGCAAATGGAAATGAGGAAATTACTTTGCAGCCAATGGTTGGTTTTGTGCATCGTGCTGCTATATTTCCTGCTGTTATTATGATTTTCTCTCCAAGCTGATTGAGGAGATCTTCTGTTCTTTTATCTAACTTTATTTCCAAATAATCAATCATACCATGATGATAAAATTGAATTATTTGTTCATCTGTTAATTTTGTAGGATGGTGTACTTGGAGAAAATAAAAATAGGAAAATTAAAACTTACTATGATGGGAGATATGCACAGCTGATGATGATGGATGAGAGTATGCACATCGGAGTAGAAAGTTGCATAAGAAATCAGGTTTTTTTTTTTTTTATGTTGGTGTTGGAATATAATATGAATAAGCGGAGAAAATTTGGGATGTTAAGGGAGTGGAGCTAAAGAGATGTGGTGAGAGTTTAGTGTGCCATTGAAGTAATACTATTATTGCTGATAATGGTTGTTCGTATCTACAAACGATTTACAAATGCCATATATATAGGCAAAGATAATACACAAAAGTCTTAAAGCCTATCTACCTAGTCTAGAGAATAAAGAAAGTAGGTGACAAAATTTTCAATAAAGAAAAGAAAATAAACGACAAATTTCAAAAATTAGCTTTGAAATTATGGCCATCTTTCAACTTTCTGTGAATAATTGAACCATGAGATGTCATGGCTTACGTCATGTGTTTTGTCTTTTGTCTTCTGGCGTCATTGCTTGCGTCATGTCTTCTAGAAGTCCCTGTGTGTGCTGTCTATTGACTGTGGACTTGAACATTCTTGTTCATTGTCTTGGAAATCTTCTAGATTTACAATATGTTGTAATTGTAGATTATCTTCTTCCCCTGCAAAAAGTAAGAGCGTACTCCAATTTTGCTTTGCATAAACCTGTATATAGTATCCTTCACCTACTAATCTGTAATTTTCCCAAGAAAAATGGTCTGGAATTTCTGGGGTCTTCTGGTGTTCTTTATAAACTGTTGAAAATCTTTGGTAGGTTCTTCAGCTGTATTATCTAACCATGGTAAGGATGCAAAATTTATAGAGGTTTTTATCATGGAGTTTTGCAGCCAATTGTTAGATCTGTTGTGTTCAATAAATATTCTTTTTCTTGCTGGCCTGTATGTGTATGAGTCTGCAAATGGAAATGAGGAAATTACTTTGCAGCCAATGGTTGGTTTTGTGCATCGTGCTGCTATATTTCCTGCTGTTATTATGATTTTCTCTCCAAGCTGATTGAGGAGATCTTCTGTTCTTTTATCTAACTTTATTTCCAAATAATCAATCATACCATGATGATAAAATTGAATTATTTGTTCATCTGTTAATTTTGTAGGATGGTGTACTTGGAGTAACAGGAGACCTGTTCCTTCTCCTTCTTCATCTGTTCTTTCTACCACTTTGAATCCTTGTTGTTCGCTGTCAAATCTGAATGCCATGTCTACCAGCTGTTGTTGCAGATTATACAGAATTAGAGGAAATTTTGCACATACTTTTTGTGAAACAAGATTTTCGAATTCTGGGAATCTTTCTGTAACTGGCTTTAAACATTGCCACCAAGGTGTATCAAGGATCCTTGTCCTGAAACACTCAAAAGTCCTGTATACCTCTGTTTTTTCTTTGCTTTCTTTTTTCTCAAGCTTTTGTAATAACTGTGTATTTTTTGCTTCGAGCAAACACATTTTTTTGTTTTAACAGGCTATTTTCAATTTTTAATTGTATATCTTCTGCATTTCTTGTTTTTTCTTCGAGTTGTGTTCTTAACGTAGAAATAATTTCTTGTTGAGCTTTTATGTAATGCTCAGGATTTGTTTTAGCCAAATCAGCAAAACTCTTAACCTCTTCAGGTTCTATGTAAAAACTTTATATGCCAAAACTGTTTCTTGCTGCTTGAAGAGCTTCAGCAAAACTTGTGTAGCCTTTCCAAAGTGCTCCTCCTACACAAGTTATGTGTTGTGCAACTGTTTCCCATTTATTAAAAATTCCAATTTTTGTACCTCTAAATATAACATAATGTGTGTAATTTGGTTTTTGTTTAAACTGTCTTTCAGGTGTTTTTGAACTTTGTTCCTGAAAGTAAATGCTTAAAGCATTTAAAACCTGTACTTTGAATGTTGAAGCTTGTGGCATGGTTTGGATATGCCATAAGTTGTCTAATAAACATTGTTGTTTATCTGTGAGTTTCATTCCCATAATAGGACGAAACTTTTTATCAACATCATTGCATATCTGTAGAGCATATGTTCCAAATTCAATCACCGGCTTGGGTGAAAAATTTGTATACAAAGGTCTCTTGCCAGCTGCCTTTGATTGCTGTTGTGTATAAAACTGTCCTGTTATTTTCTATGGTAATGAGATATGAGGAGAACTGTATATCCTTTCTATTGACTGTAAATATGACTGTTGAAATTTTTCTTCATCTGAGGAAGAATTCTCCTGCTTTTGCTTTGCATGTATAAGCTTTAATTTCTCCTTATCTTTTTTCCTGTCCATCTGAAACAAACCATTTATTTATATTTCGAGACAACATATCAGCTATCCCATTATTTTTTCCTTTAGTGTGTTCAAAATTTATAAAATACCCATTCCCTTGTATAATATTTTGTAGATTAATCCATCTAGTTCTATTTACTTTTTTACTTTGGTCATTTTTTACGAACTTAACTATTGCTTCACAGTCAGTTCTTACTGTAAATTCTTTATTAAGAAAAATTTAAAATTTTCTAATGCATAAATTAATTCCTGTATTTCACAATCAATTGTAGTCCAGTTTGTTTTGTTTTGAAAATTACCGCTTGCATAAGCGCAAATTTTCTCTTCTTCCTTGAGACTGTATTTGTTTGGTTTACATAGAAGGACTGCTCCCCATCCTTCTTTACATCCATCTGTTTCAATAATTATATAATCTGTAACTAATGGTTTAATATTTTTGACTGCATTTTTAATTTCTTTAACCAGTTTAATGTCTTCTTGATTAAAATACCTTTGACCATTTTTAGTGGTTTTACCGTACAAAGGTCCAACCAATTTTGACAAGTTTGGAATGAATTTTCTAGCATAATTTACTAGACCTAAAAAGGCTTGTATCTGTTTTAAATTTTCAAATTTTTCTGGAAAATTTAGAATCTTTGTAGAAATATGTGGTTGTAGTTCTATTTTTCCATTTCCAATTTCTAATCCTAAAAAAGAAATTTTTCTTTTAAAAAATTCCATTTTTCTTTTTGAAACAACTATACCATTTTTCTTTATTTCTTCAAACACCTGTTGTAAATGTTTCTCATGTTCCTGCACTGTATTACTTGCAACTAAAATGTCATCAATATATACTAAGCAAAAATCAAATTTTAAAAATATACTGTCCATAAATCTTTGAAAAATTGAAGGTGCATTTTTTAGTCCAAAACTAAGGACATTCCATTCATACTGCCCTTCAGAACATGTAAAAGCTGTCCATGGTTTAAAGCTTTCTTCTAACTTTAACTGGTTATATCCTGATTTTAAATCAAATTTTGAAAATACTTTTTTATTTTGTATAAGATTTTGCAAACTATCTTTGTTAGGAATATTATATCCATCATTTATTGTATTATCATTTAATCTTTTATAATTATAAACTATCCTAGCTTTCCCTCTTTTTATCTCACTGTGATTTCTTACTAAAAAAGCTGTAGATCTGTGAGGACTTTCTGATTTTCTAATTAATCCTTGATTTACCATCTCAGGGATTTGTTTTTTGAACTCTTCTTTATCTAATGGGCTGTATTCTATATTAGCTGTTCTAATTACTATGTCAGGATTTTTTAATTTGAATTTACAAATATATTTTACTTTTGATTTTGTTATATCTTCTCCAATCTATCCTATTTTTTTCTAAATGTAATATCATAGGATGATTAACACTTTTTGTAATGTCTTGCCCTTTCTCTATTTCATGACTTAAAAAATCTATTAAGAGTTTTAATGACTCGTTTTCTATAAACTTTTTTCTGTTTTGTGTTTTTAAGAAATCTAAATTCCCTTTATCACCTCTTTTTTGAACAATTTGTGTTGTATTCATATATCTAAGGGTTGGTATTGTATATAATTGTTTACTTAATGTTATAAAATTTCTTGTAATTGTAACTGCACCATTTAATCCTAATATAAAATTTAGTCCTATTACAAAATCTTTTGATTTTATATTTGGTGGATTAATATTTATTTGTGGCATTTCATATTTTATACTGTAATTGTTTGCAAAGTCTAAGAATTGTATTCCTACTGGTTCTAAACAATGTGTAATAGGTATTAATCTATCTTCTACTGTTCTTGTACTTAATTCATATGTTAGTTTTTTATGGTATTCTATAGGTGCTAAACTATGTGAAATTAAACTTTTTGTAGCTCCTGTATCTACTAATGCTGTTAAATCTAGGTATTTATTATTATCTAACCATAAACGACATTGTATATTTATCATATTTGTTGATCCTTGTGTTTGTATGTAAGTTTGATCATCTGGTTTTTGTAGAGTCATCTTACTTATTTCTTCTGTTTTAACTAATCTTTCAAGTTCTTCTACTTTGTTTTCTAAGTTTTTTATTTTTAAACTATGTAATTCTATTGTTAATTCTAATTTATCTATCCTTTCATTCTCATTATTTTTAGAATTTGTTTTCACTTTTGATGTTGTAGCTATATCTTTATCGTAAATTTCTTTAAGACATTTAAAACAAATTTCTTTAAAACATTTATTACATTGTGATCTTTTTTCTATATATCCACAACTATAACATCTTATGTGATTATTTCCTTTATTTTGTTTCCAATCATGTTCACAAATTTCTTCTGTATTCATATATGTATATGTTACTTTTGCTATTGGATTTTCTTCTTCACTGTAAATACTATATATTGATTCGTTATCTGATTCATCATCTGTTCCTAGAGCTTCTATCTCATAATCTTGTAATTGCTCTATTAAATTAGCTCTTTCCATATTTATTCTCTTATTTGGACATTTATTAGCTAAATGTGTTGTTTCTCCACAAGTATAACATCTACATTTTCGTGATTGTGGTTTTTTAACATATTTATTTGTATTGTAATTTTTTCTATAGTTTCTATTATATGTTGTGCTTTTTCGTATCTTTTTCTTTTTATCATAAACTCCATATGCTTGTGGTGTATAAATTGATGTTTTACAGAATGCATAAGCATTTCTTTTTAATTGTTCTTTTAATGCTACTTCTTTGCATTTTCCTTCTAATATACCAAATGTATAAGTTATTCTTGGTCCTATTCCTAAATTTTGTTGTGTACCATAATTTGTTTTCCATGCTTCATGTATAGATTTTTCTAAATCACCTGGTAATTTTATAAAGTATTTATCACATAAATTATCATCCATTGCTTTTCCTGTTTGTGATAATAATCTTGTAAAATCTAGTGTAAATTCATTTATATATTTCATGTCTGCTATACTTAATTGTTCTAAATTTCTAATAGTTGTATCTTGTATTAAAGAGTTATTTTTTGCTGGATCAACTCCTAATATAAGTGTTCTAATTTGTGATGTAAAATTATAAGGATTATACCCTAATGCTTATATTAGGAGTTGATCCAGCAAAAAATAAATAATCTTAAAGCATTAGGGGATAATCCTTATAATTTTACATCACAAATTAGAACACTTATATTAGGAGTTGATCCTGCAAAAAATAACTCTTTAATACAAGATACAGCTATTAGAAATTTAGAACAATTAAGTATAACAGACATCTATCTCTTATATTAAAGCAAAATAAGTGTTGACTATTTGACTTTGATGTGGCTATTCTCTTTGGCCAGAGAATTGTGATTTTGGGCGGCATTTTCCTCTCCTCTCTATTTCCTTCAATTTCCTTCAATTCTTGAACCGCCTTCTTTAGATTATATATGGAAGGTTGAAATCTTAATCAATAATCGGAAGTTTTTTTAGGAAATTATGGAACCGTTTCCAATTGTATCGCCTATATACAAAATCTTGCTTTTAATCGGATGATTCAATCGATCACTGAAGAAGCGTGCTCTGTTTTTTGTTCATCATCAGACATCCAAATACAAGCATCGGTAAGTATATTCCACCTCTGTTTGTGATTTTTAGTTTTTATTAGAAAACCCTAATTTTGTTGTATGATTTGTATGTTGTTGTTGATGTTAACGGATCTGTTAATTCTTTTAGATATGAGATTTTTACCAGTTGATTGATGTAATTAGTCTGTTTATTGTTGTTCTTAGACACCGTAATTGATTTTTATTTGTGTTTGGTTATTGAGGTGCGTTTGGATTATGTGAATTACAATTTCAATGTTACAAGTTGGTTTTTTGATTGGGGATTTAACGATTTTAGGGTTTTGACAGGTTTAATGAACACCTTCAGTGTTTGTGAATTTTATCCCACGTCTTCAATTCTTGGATTTCGATATTGACAGGTATGGTTTATTTCTGCGTTAATTGGAATTTGGATTTGGTAGTTCTGGATTTTAAAACAGGTGTTTGTTTGTTAATTGTTTGTGACAGTTGTTTTAGTTCAAACAATAATCTTCGAAGATGAGAGGGATTTGACAGGTATGGTTATTGCTATCTAAATCAAATTCTTATTATGAGAGGGATGAGTTGCAACGACACTAAGGTTGATTACCTAAATTCCATATATGATATACATGTTTTCTAGAATCCATTAGTGTAATTTGCGTATTTTTAGATTTATAACTATCCGTGGGATAGGCATATAGTAAAACGAGGAACTGCAATAGTAAAGCGCAAACCAAACTTAGCAAAAAGCTAAGAAGTTTGCAAAACAACAAGAATACGAGTAAATTGTTGTTTTAATAGTTTATTAGTTTGATTTATGTTGTTGTCACCTATTCTATTGTTGAAAGAACACTAAAGACGCCGCTAATCGCCGATCGTAGGTGAAATTCTGTCTCCGTTCAATTTTGATGCATTTGAACACCCTAAATCCAATCCAAAACTGAAGACGCCCGATAAAGTCCGACCAATTAGTGCTTTGATTTCCAATTGTTTACAAACATAGTCTACCGGATCTTGGTAAGTTTCTGTTGATTTGTTTTACATGAAATGGAAATTTGTATGGTTATTTGGCTAATTGTAGGGTTTAAAGCTTGATTATTGGTGCTTATTGATGTTCATGTGTGTTTGAAACCTGGGTTTTTCTCATGGTTTGAGGATGGTTGGGTTATGTTATCGAGCAATGTATGTTTTATGCAGTGACTTATTTTTATTTTTTACTGTAAAGCTCTGTGCAGTACTAAACTTGGTATGTGATGTTTGCTGATATAATGAAGATAATCCAAATTGAGATGTAAACAATAAAATGAACAGGTGTGGCAGTGCATGTGTGGTTATGACTTGCACTAAGAAAAAATGTTATTTTTTATGATAGTAAAAACACAACCCAAGTTGACCGCTTTATTATTAATTTGGTTGAATGCCACATTTATATGTAAGTAATACTTCTTTTAGAAACTTACTTTATCTATAATTACCTATATTATGTTCACAAAGTACTAAGCTTGGTCTTCAACGAACCACCTATTATGTTGTTTTGATAACTGAAGGAAACCAATGTTGTTGAAGAGTTGCCATAACAACAGAATCAGTAAATCAGTTTCTTAATAGTTAATTTGCTGGTATGGTACTACTAATTGGTTTTTTGCTCCTATCACTAGATCTTGGACAATTTGTTGATCAATCTCGCATGCCCCAGTAAGTTAACTATAGTTTTCACCGTTGTTATTTGTCTGGAATTTAACTATTGTAATATGTTTATTTTGTTCCTTAAAGATATAATAATAAACGATTCATCTGGCACAATTCGTTGATCCATCTAGCACACCCTAGAGATGGCCAAAAATTTATTTACTTATGGAGATGTCGATATGAGCAGTGTTTACTTAGGAAACAGGTCAAATGGGTTAAATGGCATGCAAAGCATGGATATTTCTTATTTTTTCATGTTTGGACTACTAAATTGTTTTCATTCAAAACTTAGATGATTTTTGTATAATATTGTTCCAGTCTTGCAAACTGTAGTGCTTATTTTTTTCATTTTAGTATGATTTGTCTACAATGAAAAGTGACGTTGGTTTGAAAAATCAACCATTGGCATGTTACAATATTTGGCGAATGATATGTGGAGAAATTGTGGACTCATCAGTAAAGAAACGACCTCGTGCTTGGCATTTTGTGAAAAGAATTACTCACTCTTTCAGTTTGTTGTGTTTATATATGCAAAAGTCCGTAGTATGATATCCATGTTTCTTGAACTGCCATACGTGCATAACAGAATTAGCCACTAAGAAGAAGGAAGCTAGACATTCACTACTCAATTCCAAAGGTTCAAATTTTGATTTTAATTTTTTTTTCCTTACTGTAGATAGAAGTTAATGTAATTTAGCTTTCTAATTGTTTTTTTTTTTTGTGTGTACTAGGAAAATTCATCAGACAAAAGATATAAATCAAGGTACGTTGGTTAATTTAAATTTAGATCCATCAATTTCGTGTGAAGATCTTCATGTTTTTAGCAATGGCGAAGCATGAGATTTCCGACCGGGGGATCGAAAACGAATATACCTAAAAAAAATTATAAAACTAGGGGGGTCAAAAGCGTATATACCTAAAAAAATTATAAAACTGGGGGGTCGAAAACGTATATACCTAAAAAATTCTATACGAAAACTACATACCGAACACTACCGAGCGAAAAGTTCGGTGGTCGGACGCCCCCGGCCCCTTCTATCGCAGTTTTGGGGAATACGGTGAGGTTAAAGAGGTAAATTTCATCACTCTTCAATGGTCCCTCTAATGCCAAAAACAAGTGGTTACCTATTTGAACCACAAGTGGTTACCTATTTTGAATCATAAGAATTAATGTAAAATGACCAATTTGCCTCGACTTAACAACACAAATTAACTGGGTTTGTGTTAAAGGTTGACCCCTGTATCGAAATATGAAGTTAAAGGTTGTTTTTTTTTTTTGCCAATTTTAAACTGAAAGGCACATTGTGTAGTTTTGATGATACATAAAGGTTGTATTGTACAATTTTGTCTTCTACTTATAAATATCTGTTTGAGTTGTTTTTGAGGTGTAGGTATTCCTGAAAATTTTACTCCCACCATTGGAATAGCTGTCGACCATAGTCGCGAGAACCGCTCTTTGGAAGTCTTTCAAGACTAAGTTACTTATTTCCTTAAGATGAGCAAGAAAAACCAAGGTAAGTTTTCTTTTGACTCATAATTTGTTTCCTTTTTATTACCAATCTTGAGGGTATGTTGGAAGTGGTGCTTTGACCCGGTTACCAATGGGTCGCAACTAAAAAACATTAACTTTATTCGTTAATGTTCATCTTATATTTTTCATTTTTTGTAGTTTTTACCTGGTGATTATGCCACCAACATTCTTGGAAACTATGCTCCAAGCTGCACTTTCATGATCTCTGCAAGTTATTTATATTAATGGCAAGTGAAGTTTAAAAAAGTTGGAGGTGTATATTGTTCCTACAAGGAGTATGATGCAGTCAACGAGACTAGACTTTCTGGCATGAAAAAATAGGCGAGTCAAGCGGTTTACGGTGTGTATGCGTAGTTCCTTTTCATTGATATACTATACCTCTAAAGAAAATGGACGAGATAGTAAGTTTATTTCTAATTAAAAAGAGTTGGCCCTTTCCAAGAGGAAATAATGGTTTCTCTAGGTATTATTGTAGTTTCTTTTACTTTTCTCTTGCTTAGACATTAGACAATATTTGAGTTATATCTACTTAGAGTACTCCTTTTGTTTGCTATAAAATATTTTGAATCATATAGTTTTAGTTTTGCAGGGATGTTTTTAGCTTATTTTGCTTTCATTGGGCTACACAATCTTTACCGGATCAAGAAATAAGATTTTCTACCAGGTTAGGTTTCACCCTCGAAAACCATAATCTTAGGCCAACATTTATGTGTTCTCATTTACTTGGATATCATTTCTTATTTAGGGTTTAGCGTGTATGGCTGTCTCATTTTCAGCTACTTTAAAAAAAACTCTCATTTGACCCGTTATTAATAAAGTCGACTCTAATTGTAGACTTTTTTGGATCCTTTTGAGTATCATTTCTATAAATTTATAAAAGCATGAGACTTTTGTTACTTTTGTGAACTTGTGAGCATGGAATAATATTTGTATATATTTATTAAATCATGTTAATCATTTGTGATTAGTAAAGTATCATATACTGTAAATATATATGTATATTGAGAGATCTAGCCTATAAATATAGGACTATTGTAACCTATTCAATAATAATAAATAAAAAATGATCTTCCTTTGAAGTTTAATAACTATGTTTACTATTTTCCACATGCTTATACCTGTGAATTTTTCTATAGACTTATTAGTGACATTTTTTTTATAATTTTCCACCTAAAACACAAATGTCAACTGGCAGCTTCTTGCGAATCACATGAAACCGGCTGACCGAACAACAATTAATAAGCAATGATCATTTTCAACCAATTGAATATGTATGATACTAGCCTATTCTGTTGAGACATTATTATTTCAGTTGAAAGTATCATCTTCATTGCATGTGGTACATCCTCTTTGGGAAGTTTTTTTTGGTTGTTTGTCACGTGCCTTTTACATTTACACCTCATGGGTGCAGTTTTATTTTATCTAGGTGGTCATTGTTAGCATTTCGTTTTTGAGATTAGCAGTCGTGTTTTCTTATAATTTGTTCCAATGGGTGGGTTTCCTGAAGGCATTGATGACACATCTTTGTTGCTTTATCTACACTGAGATAACAATGAGCCTTTAGCATGTCTTTATGGCGCAACCGAGATGGTCATGCTATAGTCATTGCTATCACATGGCAACCGGGTACTGTGTTACCATGTTATGTGTGCTCTCTCATTGACCGAGCCTTATCATCATTTCATCCCAATTTCTAATAATTTTCTAGATTGTTATTTGCTGTTTTGGATCCTCCTTTTAACATTTTGGTCAACTCTATCAAGTCATTCATAGTCATGGCGTTTTTCACTTAATGTTTTCGAGTTTTTGGTTAATTACTCATTGTGTTGTATTGGTTTCGTCTTCTTGACTTCCTATTTTCTTACTAATATATAATAATAAGGTTACGGTAAAAATCATTTTTTATGTTTCCTATATATAGAATGTATTTTTTAAGTTGCCTTGCAAAAATATTTCTTGCCCAGCCAATGTATATAATGTATATAACTTCCTTTGTATGGTTGACTTTTTTTTTTCCTTGGACCAACAAGAAGTACGACGGGGCGACCTAGGCCGCCCTCAAGAGCGGTTTGATGAACTCAACAACGACACCAAAGCCTTACTTTCATGGTTACTTTTTGGTGAAAGCATTGGTAATACATTTTCATTGGGCAATTTTGAGTTTTTTTATTAATCTTTGGTTTGATTCTTTAATGGGTTTTGTATATTTTTTTTAATATGGTAGGGATGAATAAAGATTCAAAAGACTGCACCAAAGAGTTGTTTGATTCACTTTTCTGTGCCGAAATATATACTGTTGACTATAAATGAATTTTAGCAAGTATGGGTATGAAATGCAAATTATTTTAAATCAAAACATTTTTCTATTGTTTATCTCTGATTTTAGCCATTTTTTTCATTAGTTCACTTTGTAACATGTAGTTGAATTTTAGCAAAGAAATTAGAAAGACTACAACTATGGTCGTTCATATGAGTTTTTGAGTTTTTGTTTATTTTTATGATTTACCACTTTCATGTTAAATGTGGTTGTAAACATGGATGTTGGCAAATTTGTTTATTTTTATGATTTACCACTTTCATGTTAAATGTGGTTGTAAACATGGATGTTGGCAAATAGGTGGTAGTCATGGTGTTTTTAAACTACACCATAAGGGAGAACATGGAGAGTAATATATAACTATTAGTCACTAACGAGAATTGTTTATTATTATTATTATTATTATTATTATTATCATTATCACTATCATTATTTACCTTTCTTTTGAACCCATAATTGTTTTACCTTATTCACAAATATTAATTAAAAAACATCTAATAAAATTTCAAACACAAGTTTGACAAACTAAATTCTTATTTTCCATAATTCATTCCTTTTTTTTTCCTACCTTATTTTATGCAAATTAAGGACAACATTAAATAGCATATTTGAAGTCTATATAGTTATCGGTTAACAAATTTAAAAAGTCAAATACATTGATAATGAAAATTAAGAAATCCATTGTTAATAAAACTGATTAATAAAAATATCTATTTATATTTAGATTCAATCCATTCCTCTATGCCTAACTCACTTTTGTAAATTGGTCATATATTCATTTAACTCAATTTTGTAAATTGGGTTTTATCAAACTTATTTCTAAATGTGGCGCTCTCAAGAGTTAAAGTATGACATAATTGAAGCTGAATATATTTCGTTAGGTGATGATTGTTTTTTCAATTGGTCAAAAATGAATTCGAGGTTATTGGTTACGAAGCTCCAGTAAGTAGAAATATTAGAGTAATAGGCTTTCAATTTACATTTTCAAACCAGAAAAACGTATTTCCTTCATTTACTTATCTTTTGGTTTTGTTAGATCTATAATGCTTCGTTGTATTTTAATCTTCAGCTTCAGATTTCCATAATAAGTCCATGTGTACAGTTTCTTTATAATCAGTAAACGTAATTTTTTTTTCTAAAAATAAGAAACATATCATTTTTCAACACCGCGAAATTCGCGGGTATTAGCACTATAGATCTAACAAAAATTTATAACACTATTAAATTTATAACACTATTAAATAAGAAAATGTTTGTGTTAAGCCACCCGCGAAACTCGCGGGATCTTAGACTAGTGAAATATATAAATGAATTTACACTAGATTTTACAAGATTATTACCACAAACAGGAAAAGCAATGGATGATAATTTATGTGATAAATACTTTATAAAATTACCAGGTGATTTAGGAAAATCTATACATGAAGCATGGAAAACAAGTTATGGTACACAACAAAATTTAGGAATAGGACCAAGAATAACTTATACATTTGGTATATTAGAAGAAAAATGCAAAGAAGTAGCGTTACAAGAACAATTAAAAAGAAATGCTTATGCATTTTGTAAAACAGCAATTTATACACCACAAGCATATGGAGTTTATGATAAAAAGAAAAAGATACGAAAAAGTACAACATATAATAGAAACTATAGAAAAAATTATAATACAAATAAATATGTTAAAAAACCACAATCACGAAAATGTAGATGTTATACTTGTGGAGAAACAACACATTTAGCTAATAAATGTCCAAATAAGAGAATAAATATGGAAAGAGCTAATTTAATAGAGCAATTACAAGATTATGAGATAGAAGCTCTAGGAACAGATGATGAATCAGATAACGAATCAATATATAGTATTTACAGTGAAGAAGAAAATCCAACAGCAAAAGTAACATATACATATATGAATACAGAAGAAATTTGTGAACATGATTGGAAACAAAATAAAGAAAATAATCACATAAGATGTTATAGTTGTGGATATTACCCTGGTATAGAAAAAAGATCACAATGTAATAAATGTTTTAAAGAAATTTGTTTTAAATGTCTTAAAGAAATTTATGATAAAGATATAGCTACAACATCAAAAGTGAAAACAAATTCTAAAAATAATGAGAATGAAAGGATAGATAAATTAGAATTAACAATAGAATTACATAGTTTAAAAATAAAAAACTTAGAAAACAAAGTAGAAGAACTTGAAAGATTAGTTAAAACAGAAGAAATAAGTAAGATGGCTCTACAAAAACCAGATGATCAAACTTACATACAAACACAAGGATCGACAAATATGATAAATATACAATGTCGTTTATGGTTAGATAATAATAAATACCTAGATTTAACAGCATTAGTAGATACAGGAGCTACAAAAAGTTTAATTTCACATAGTTTAGCACCTATAGAATACCATAAAAAACTAACATATGAATTAAGTACAAGAACAGTAGAAGATAGATTAATACCTATTACACATTGTTTAGAACCAGTAGAAATACAATTCTTAGACTTTGCAAACAATTACAGTATAAAATATGAAATGCCACAAATAAATATTAATCCGCCAAATATAAAATCAAAAGATTTTGTAATAGGACTAAATTTTATATTAGGATTAAATGGTGCAGTTACAATTACAAGAAATTTTATAACATTAAGTAAACAATTATATACAATACCAACCCTTAGATATATGAATACAACACAAATTGTTCAAAAAAGAGGGGATAAAGAGAATTTAGATTTCTTAAAAACACAAAACAGAAAAAAGTTTATAGAAAACGAGTCATTAAAACTCTTAATAGATTTTTTAAGTCATGAAATAGAGAAAGGGCAAGACATTACAAAAAGTGTTAATCATCCTATGATATTACATTTAGAAAAAATAGGATACATTGGAGAAGATATAACAAAATCAAAAGTAAAATATATTTGTAAATTCAAATTAAAAAATCCTGACATAGTAATTAGAATAGCTAATATAGAATACAGCCCATTAGATAAAGAAGAGTTCAAAAAACAAATCCCTGAGATGGTAAATCAAGGATTAATTAGAAAATCAGAAAGTCCTCACAGATCTACAGTTTTTTTAGTAAGAAATCACAGTGAGATAAAAAGAGGGAAAGCTAAGATAGTTTATAATTATAAAAGATTAAATAATAATACAATAGATGATGGATATAATATTCCTAACAAAGATAGTTTGCTAAATCTTATACAAAATAAAAAAAATATTTTCAAAATTTGATTTAAAATCAGGATATAACCAGTTAAAGTTAGAAGAAAGCTTTAAACCATGGACAACTTTTACATGTTCTGAAGGGCAGTATGAATGGAATGTCCTTAGTTTTGGACTAAAAAATGCACCTTCAATTTTTCAAAGATTTATGGACAGTATATTTTTAAAATTTGATTTTTGCTTAGTATATATTGATGACATTTTAGTTGCAAGTAATACAGTGCAGGAACATGAGAAACATTTACAACAGGTGTTTGAAGAAATAAAGAAAAATTGTATAGTTGTTTCAAAAAGAAAAATGGAACTTTTTAAAAGAAATTTTCCTTTTTAGGATTAGAAATTGGAAATGGAAAAATAGAACTACAACCACATATTTCAACAAAGATTCTAAATTTTCCAGAAAATTTTGAAAATTTAAAGCAGATACAAGCCTTTTTAGGTCTAGTAAATTATGCTAGAAAATTCATTCCAAACTTGTCAAAGTTGGTTGGACCTTTGTACGGTAAAACCACTAAAAATGGTCAAAGGTATTTTAATCAAGAAGACATTAAACTGAATAAAGAAATTAAAAATGCAGTCAAAAATATTAAACCATTAGAGTTACCATTAGTTACAGATTATATAATTATTGAAACAGATGGATGCAAAGAAGGATGGGGAGCAGTCCATCTATGTAAACCAAACAAATACAGTCTCAAGGAAGAATAGAAAATTTGCGCTTATGCAAGCGGTAATTTTCAAAACAAAACAAACTGGACTACAATTGATTTTGAAATACAGGCATTAATTTATGCATTAGAAAATTTTAAAATTTTTCTTAATAAAGAATTTACAGTAAGAACTGACTGTGAAGCAATTGATAAGTTTGTAAAAAATGACCAAAGTAAAAAAGTAAATAGAACTAGATGGGTTAATCTACAAAACATTATACAAGGAAATGGGTATTTAATAAATTTTGAACACATTAAAGGAAAAAATAATGGGATAACTGATATGTTGTCTCGAAATATAAATAAATGTTTTGTTTCAGATGGGCAGGAAAAAAGATAAGGAGAAATTAAAGCTTATACATCCAAAGCAAAAGCAGGAGAATTCTTCTTCAGATGAAGAAAAAATTCAACAGTCATATTTACAGTCAATAGAAAGGATATACAGTTCTCCTCATATCTCATTACCACAGAAAATGACAGGACAGTTTTATACACAACAGCAATCAAAGGCAGCTGGCAAGAGACCTTTGTATACAAATTTTTCACCCAAGCCGGTGATTGAATTTGGAACATATGCTCTACAGATATGCAATGATGTTGATAAAAAGTTTCGTCCTATTATGGGAATGAAACTCACAGATAAACAGCAATGTTTATTAGACAACTTATGGCATATCCAAACCATGCCACAAGCTTCAACATTCAAAGTACAGGTTTAAATGCTTTAAGCATTTACTTTCAGGAACAAAGTTCAAAAACACCTGAAAGACATTTTAAAATAAAACCAAATTATACACATTATGTGATATTTAGAGGTACAAAAATTGGAATTTTTAATAAATGGGAAACAGTTGCACAACACATAACTTGTGTAGGAGGAGCACTTTGGAAAGGCTACACAAGTTTTGCTGAAGCTCTTCAAGCAGCAAGAGACAATTTTGGCCTACAAAGTTTTTACATAGAACCTGAAGAGGTTAAAAGTTTTTATGATTTGGCTAAAACAAATCCAGAGCATTACATAAAATCTCAACAAGAAATTATTTCTACATTAAAAACACAGCTCGAAGAAAAAACAAAAAATGCACAAGATATATAATTGAAAATTGAAAATAGTCTGTTAAAACAAAAAATGATGTTACTCGAAGCAAAAAATACACAGTTATTACAAAAGCTTGAGAAAAAAGAAAGCAAAGAAAAAATAGAGGTATACAGGACTTTTGAGTGTTTCAGGACAAGGATCCTTGATACACCTTGGTGGCAATGTTTAAAGTCAGTTACAGAAAGATTCCCAGAATTTGAGAATCTTGTTTCACAAAAAGTATGTGCAGAATTTCCTCTAATTCTGTATAATCTGCAACAACAGCTGGTAGACATGGCATTCAGATTTGACAGCGAACAACAAGTATTCAAAGTGGTAGATAGAACAGATGAAGAAGGAGAAGGAACAGGAACAGGTCTCCTGTTACTCCAAGTACACCATCTTACAAAATTAACAGATGAACAAATAATTCAATTTTATCATCATGGTATGATTGATTATTTGGAAATAAAGTTAGATAAAAGAACAGAAGATCTCCTCAATCAGCTTGGAGAGAAAATCATAATAACAGCAGGAAATATAGCAGCACGATGCACAAAACCAACCATTGGCTGCAAAGTAATTTCCTCATTTCCATTTGCAGACTCATACACATACAGGCCAGCAAGAAAAAGAATATTTATTGAACACAACAGATCTAACAATTGGCTGCAAAACTCCATGATAAAAAACCTCTATAAATTTTGCATCCTTACCATGGTTAGATAATACAACTGAAGAACCTACCAAAGATTTTCAACAGTTTATTAAAGAACACCAGAAGACCCCAGAAATTCCAGACCATTTTTCTTGGGAAAATTACAGATTAGTAGGTGAATGATACTATATACAAGTTTATGCAAAGCAAAATTGGAGTATGCTCTTACCTTTTGCAGGGGAAGGAGATACTCTACAATTACAACCAATGTTGTAGAAGGCGCTAGGAGCTAGTCGGGCGGTGAGGTACAGCCTAGGGATTAATCGGGATTAATCGGAATGGGATTTTTATATGTATTTTTTCAAAATTATATATATATACCCAATAATATAAAAATAATACTTCAAAATTCACATAAATACTTCAAGTTTCAGATAGAATGGTTCGATTTTGACCGATTTTGACCAATTTTGACCGCCTAGGACCGATTTGATCGATTTTGACCGACTAATATTGTCCGATTAATCCAATTTTTGACCGCCTAGGACCGATTAACTCCGACTTTGACCGATTATTACCATGACTGATTTTTTGGACCGACTAGCATAAAATTAACCAGTTAGTCACCGCCTAGCGCCTAGGCGGCGATTAATCAGCCGCCTAGGCCGATTTCTGCAACACTGATTACAACACATTGTAAATCTAGAAGATTTCCAAGACAATGAACAAGAATGTTCAAGTCCACAGTCAATAGACAGCACACACAGGGACTTCTAGAAGACATGACGCAAGCAATGACGCCAGAAGACAAAAGACAAAACACATGACGTAAGCCATGACGTCTCATGGTTCAATTATTCACAGAAAGTTGAAAGATGGCCATAATTTCAAAGCTAATTTTTGAAATTTGTCGTTTATTTTCTTTTCTTTATTGAAAATTTTGTCACCTATTTTCTTTATTCTCTAGACTAGGTAGATAGGCTTTAAGACTTTTGTGTATTATCTTTGCCTATATATATGGCATTTGTAAATCGTTTGTAGATACGAACAACCATTACCAGCAATAATATTATTACTTCAATGGCACACTAAACTCTCACTACATCTCTTTAGCTCCACTCCCTTAACATCCCAAATTTTCTCCAGTTCTTTATATTATATTCCAAAACCCACATAAAAAAACCTCCTTTCTTCTGCAACTTTCTACTCCGCTGTCCATACTCTCATCCATCATCATCTGCTGTGCATATCTCCCATCATAGTAAGTTTTAATTTTCCTATTTTTATTTTCAGTATTACCACCCTCTCTGATACCAATTTTATCAGAGAGGGTGGTAATACTGAAAATAAAAATAGGAAAATTAAAACTTACTATGATGGGAGATATGCATAGCAAATGATGATGGATGAGAGTATGCACAGCAGTGTAGAAAGTTGCAGAAGAAAGGAGGTTTTTATTTTTTTTTATTTTTTATGTGGGTGTTGGAATATAATATGAAGAACAGGAGAAAATTTGGGATGTTAAGGGAGTGGAGCTAAAGAGATGTGGTGAGAGTTTAGTGTGCCATTGAAGTAATAATATTATTGCTGGTAATGGTTGTTCGTATCTACAAACGATTTACAAATGGCATATATATATATAGGCAAAGATAATACACAAAAGTCTTAAAGCCTATCTACCTAGTCTAGAGAATAAAGAAAATAGGTGACAAAATTTTCAATAAAGAAAAGAAAATAAACGACAAATTTCAAAAATTAGCTTTGAAATTATGGCCATCTTTCAACTTTCTGTGAATAATTGAACCATGAGACGTCATGGCTTACGTCATGTGTTTTGTCTTTTGTCTTCTGGCGTCATTGCTTGCGTCATGTCTTCTAGAAGTCCCTGTGTGTGCTGTCTATTGACTGTGGACTTGAACATTCTTGTTCATTGTCTTGGAAATCTTCTAGATTTACAATGTGTTGTAATTGTAGAGTATCTCCTTCCCCTGCAAAAGGTAAGAGCATACTCCAATTTTGCTTTGCATAAACCTGTATATAGTATCCTTCACCTACTAATCTGTAATTTTCCCAAGAAAAATGGTCTGGAATTTCTGGGGTCTTCTGGTGTTCTTTAATAAACTGTTGAAAATCTTTGGTAGGTTCTTCAGCTGTATTATCTAACCATGGTAAGGATGCAAAATTTATAGAGGTTTTTATCATGGAGTTTTGCAGCCAATTGTTAGATCTGTTGTGTTCAATAAATATTCTTTTTCTTGCTGGCCTGTATGTGTATGAGTCTGCAAATGGAAATGAGGAAATTACTTTGCAGCCAATGGTTGGTTTTGTGCATCGTGCTGCTATATTTCCTGCTGTTATTATGATTTTCTCTCCAAGCTGATTGAGGAGATCTTCTGTTCTTTTATCTAACTTTATTTTCAAATAATCAATCATACCATGATGATAAAATTGAATTATTTGTTCATCTGTTAATTTTGTAGGATGGTGTACTTTGAGTAACAGGAGACCTGTTCCTTCTCCTTCTTCATCTGTTCTTTCTACCACTTTGAATCCTTGTTGTTCGCTGTCAAATCTGAATGCCATGTCTACCAGCTGTTGTTGGAGATTATACAGAATTAGAGGAAATTCTGCACATACTTTTTGTGAAACAAGATTCTTGAATTCTGGGAATCTTTCTGTAACTGGCTTTAAACATTGCCACCAAGGTGTATCAAGGATCCTTGTCCTGAAACACTCAAAAGTCCTGTATACCTATGTTTTTTCTTTGCTTTCTTTTTTCTCAAGCTTTTGTAATAACTGTGTATTTTTTGCTTCGAGTAACATCATTTTTTGTTTTAACAGGCTATTTTCAATTTTCAATTTTCAATTGTATATCTTGTGCATTTTTTGTTTTTTCTTCGAGTTGTGTTTTTAATGTAGAAATAATTTCTTGTTGAGCTTTTAGGTAATGCTCAGGATTTGTTTTAGCCAAATCAGCAAAACTCTTAATCTCTTCAGGTTCTATGTAAAAACTTTGTATGCCAAAACTGTGTCTTACTGCTTGAAGAGCTTCAGCAAAACTTGTGTAGCCTTTCCAAAGTGCTCCTCCTGCACAAGTTATGTGTTGTGCAACTGTTTCCCATTTATTAAAAATTCCAATTTTTGTACCTCTAAATATCACATAATGTGTGTAATTTGGTTTTATTTTAAACTGTCTTTCAGGTGTTTTTGAACTTTGTTCCTGAAAGTAAATGCTTAAAGCATTTAAAACCTGTACTTTGAATGTTGAAGCGTGTGGCATGGTTTGGATATGCCATAAGTTGTCTAATAAACATTGCTGTTTATCTGTGAGTTTCATTCCCATAATAGGACGAAACTTTTTATCAACATCATTGCATATCTGTAGAGCATATGTTCCAAATTCAATCACCGGCTTGGGTGAAAAATTTGTATACAAAGGTCTCTTGCCAGCTGCCTTTGATTGCTGTTGTGTATAAAACTGTCCTGTCATTTTCTGTGGTAATGGGATATGAGGAGAACTGTATATCCTTTCTATTGACTGTAAATATGACTGTTGAATTTTTTCTTCATCTGAGGAAGAATTCTCCTGCTTTTGCTTTGGATGTATAAGCTTTAATTTCTCCTTATCTTTTTTCATGTCCATCTGAAACAAACCATTTATTTATATTTCGAGACAACATATCAGCTATCCCATTATTTTTTCCTTTAATGTGTTCAAAATTTATAAAATACCCATTTCCTTGTATAATGTTTTGTAGATTAACCCATCTAGTTCTATTTATTTTTTTACTTTGGTTATTTTTTACGAACTTATCTATTGCTTCACAGTCAGTTCTTACTGTAAATTCTTTATTAAGAAAAATTTTAAATTTTTCTAATGCATAAATTAATGCCTGTATTTCAAAATCAATTGTAGTCTAGTTTGTTTTGTTTTGAAAATTACCGCTTGCATAAGCGCATATTTTCTCTTCTTCCTTTAGACTGTATTTGTTTGGTTTACATAGAAGGACTGCTCCCCATCCTTCTTTGCATCCATCTGTTTCAATAATTATATAATCTGTTACTAATGGTAACTCTAATGGTTTAATTTTTTTGACTGCATTTTTATTTTCTTTAACCAGTTTAATGTCTTCTTGATTAAAATACCTTTGATCATTTTTAGTGGTTTTACCGTACAAAGGTCCAACCAATTTTGACAAGTTTGGAATGAATTTTCTAGCATAATTTACTAGACCTAAAAAGGCTTGTATCTGTTTTGAATTTTCAAATTTTTCTGGAAAATTTAGAATCTTTGTAGAAATATGTGGTTGTAGTTCTATTTTTCCATTTCCAATTTCTAATCCTAAAAAAGAAAATTTTCTTTTAAAAAGTTCCATTTTTCTTTTTGAAACAACTATACCATTTTTCTTTATTTCTTCAAACACCTGTTGTAAATGTTTCTCATGTTCCTGCACTGTATTACTTGCAACTAAAATGTCATCAATATATACTAAGAAAAAATCAAATTTTAAAAACATACTGTCCATAAATCTTTGAAAAATTAAAGGTGCATTTTTTAGTCCAAAACTAAGGACATTCCATTCATACTGCCCTTCAGAACATGTAAAAGTTGTCCATGGTTTAAAGCTTTCTTCTAACTTTAACTGGTTATATCCTGATTTTAAATCAAATTTTGAAAATACTTTTTTATTTTGTATAAGATTTAGCAAACTATCTTTGTTAGGAATATTATATCCACCATCTATTGTATTATCATTTAATCTTTTATAATTATAAACTATCCTAGCTTTCCCTCTTTTTATCTCACTGTGATTTCTTACTAAAAAAACTGTAGATCTGTGAGAACTTTCTGATTTTTTAATTAATCCTTGATTTACCATCTCAGGGATTTGTTTTTTGAACTCTTCTTTATCTAATGGGTTGTATTCTATATTAGCTGTTCTAATTACTATGTTAGGATTTTTTAATTTGAATTTACAAATATATTTTACTTTTGATTTTGTTATATCTTCTCCAATGTATCCTATTTTTTCTAAATGTAATATCATAGGATGATTAACACTTTTTGTAATGTCTTGCCCTTTCTCTATTTCATGACTTAAAAAATCTATTAAGAGTTTTAATGACTCGTTTTCTATAAACTTTTTTCTGTTTTGTGTTTTTAAGAAATCTAAATTCTCTTTATCCCCTCTTTTTTGAACAATTTGTGTTGTATTCATATATCTAAGGGTTGGTATTGTATATAATTGTTTACTTAATGTTATAAAATTTCTTGTAATTGTAACTGCACCATTTAATCCTAATATAAAATTTAGTCCTACTACAAAATCTTTTGATTTTATATTTGGCGGATTAATATTTATTTGTGGCATTTCATATTTTATACTGTAATTGTTTGCAAAGTCTAAGAATTGTATTCCTACTTGTTCTAGACAATGTGTAATAGGTATTAATCTATCTTCTACTGTTCTTGTACTTAATTCATAAGTTAGTTTTTTATGGTATTCTATAGGTGCTAAACTATGTGAAATTAAACTTTTTGTAGCTCATGTATCTACTAATGCTGTTAAATCTAGGTATTTATTATTATCTAACCATAAACGACATTGTATATTTATCATATTTGTTGATCCTTGTGTTTGTATGTAAGTTTGATCATCTGGTTTTTGTAGAGCCATCTTACTTATTTCTTCTGTTTTAACTAATCTTTCAAGTTCTTCTACTTTGTTTTCTAAGTTTTTTATTTTTAAACTATGTAATTCTATTGTTAATTATAATTTATCTATCCTTTCATTCTCATTATTTTTAGAATTTGTTTTCACTTTTGATGTTGTAGCTATATCTTTATCATAAATTTCTTTAAGACATTTAAAACAAATTTCTTTAAAACATTTATTACATTGTGATCTTTTTTCTATATTAGGGTAATATCCACAACTATAACATCTTATGTGATTATTTCCTTTATTTTGTTTCCAATCATATTCACAAATTTCTTCTGTATTCATATATGTATATGTTACTTTTGCTGTTGGATTTTCTTCTTCACTATAAAATACTATATATTGATTCGTTATCTGATTCATAATCTGTTCCTAGAGCTTCTATCTCATAATCTTGTAATTGCTCTATTAAATTAGCTCTTTCCATATTTTTTCTCTTATTTGGACATTTATTAGCTAAATGTGTTGTTTCTCCACAAGTATAACATCTACATTTTCGTGATTGTGGTTTTTTAACATATTTATTTGTATTATAATTTTTTCTATAGTTTCTATTATATGTTGTGCTTTTTCGTATCTTTTTCTTTTTATCATAAACTCCATATGCTTGTGGTGTATAAATTGCTGTTTTACAAAATGCATAAGCATTTCTTTTTAATTGTTCTTGTAATGCTACTTCTTTGCATTTTCCTTCTAATATACCAAATGTATAAGTTATTCTTGGTCCCATTCCTAAATTTTGTTGTGTACCATAATTTGTTTTCCATGCTTCATGTATAGATTTTCCTAAATCACCTGGTAATTTTATAAAATATTTGTCACATAAATTATCATCCATTGCTTTTCCTGTTTGTGATAATAATCTTGTAAAATCTAGTGTAAATTCATTTATATATTTCATGTCTGCTATACTTAATTGTTCTAAATTTCTGATAGCTGTATCTTGTATTAAAGAGTTATTTTTTGCTGGATCCACTCCTAATATAAGTGTTATAATTTGTGATGTAAAATTATAAGGATTATCCCCTAATGCTTTAAGATTATTTATTTCTTCTGGATTTTGTGTTTTTTTACTTTGCCATATTCCTAAGGCTATTGGTCCTAATGTAGTTTCTAAATATGAAAACATATCCATACTATCTTTTTTATTTGTTTCCCATAATCTTACTACATTTTGTTCCCATGTTAAAACTTTATCTATCCATAACTGTGGTTTTTGTTGTTCTAATAATAACATATTTCCACTGTATATCTGTTCTATAGGCAATCTTCTTCCTTTTCCTATAGAATTAGACTTTTGTTGATAATTAACTGTTGGTAGTGTCCATGGTTCTCTACCATGACTTTCGTGTGTACCACTATATTCTCCTCCCCATTCTATTTTTGGTCTTTTTAAAGGATTAAAAGGATGAAACATTTGTGTATCCATAAAATTTTGTTCTTGTTTATAAAAATCTGATAACATAACTTTTCCTTTCATAATATCTTCTACTAATGGTAGATTATAATATTCTTGTAATTTTTTATAACTTTCTTCATAATCCAATCCTAATTCTGTTATACATTCCATAATCATATCATCTACTTCTTCTTGTATGTTTATTTCTGTAAATTTCCTATTTATAATTTGTTCTATTGTTTTATTTGTTTCTTCTACTTTAAAACAATCTATTGATTCTTCTTCATAGTCTAATAGTGTATAATCCATTGTTTCTTCTTGTTCAAATTTTAAGAAATTTATATCTATTTCATCATCTTCTTCATTATCTGTATTATATGTAAAAGGTGTTTCTTCTTCTTCTAGATTCATAAAATGATATTCTTCATCATCATTTTTCTCTGTTTGTTTTTCTTTAAAATCAGTATACCTTAATTTTTGTTTTCCATCATTTTCTTCATATATATAACTTTTCTTTGGTATCAACACTGTATTTTCTTCTTTTTCCTGTAAATCTTCTAAATCCCATTCTAATCATGTTAACTGTTCTGGATCTATTTTTATAGGTTCTATCATTTTTATAGACTTTGATGCAATTGTTTTTACTATTCCTTCTATATTTACTTTGTATTTCATTCATGAACTGTTACTAGCTTTTCCTAGTACTCCTATGCTTACTACTAAATTATTTCCTTCATATTCTTCGTATCCTTTTGTTTGTAGAGCTATTTTAATATTTTGTAAATCTTTAACATCTTTTAAAATATCTGGTGTACAATAAAATATTGCTATGTTTTGACTTAAATCTACCTCCATACCTGAAATTATGGCTTTTTTCATATCTGATTTCCAACTTTTATCAAGTATTAGAGCTAATAGTTTTGTTCCTAAATTTTTTCTTCCTAATGCTTTAATTCATATTATTATTAATCCTGTGTGTACAAAGTGTTTATTTTGTTTTTTAATTTTTTCAATAGTATCTGGTGACAAAAGATCTAAGGTTACTGTATTATCTACTACCCTTAAACTTTCTTCTCTACTACTTCTTATAAGGGTTGTGTTTATGTTTAATCTTCTTGTTTGATATAATATTCTTGGATTTAATATGTCTAATTGATGTTGGTTATATAATTCCAAGTTCCTGTCTAAATCTATTTCTTCCTCTAGTTGTATTATATGTCTATTACTGTTGGATCCTGATCCTCTTCTAATTACTATGTTTAAGAAACTGTCTGATGTTATACTATCATTTATATTACTTGTAGAATTTCTAGCCTCCTGTATAGTTCTACTTCTTCCTAAATAGCTATTATTATTATTATTATTCATTTTCTTGGTTGCCAGTGTGTATACGGAGTAGGTTTTTTATCTGTTTTTAATTTTTGTAAAGCTTCTGTAATTTTTTCAACTTCTAAAGGTATATTGTTTTCAATATTTTATTTTTTCCTATTAATATATTAAACTGATTTTTAATATAATCTAGGTTTTGTGATAATTTTTTAATTTCTACTGTTAAATTTTCTATTGTTTGTTTATTATTTATAGCTTCTTATTGTAGACTAATACTTAGATTTATAAATAAATCTACTAAAGTGTTTAACTGTGAGTTATTTGTATGTAAAGTATGTTCACAAATATCTTTAATAGTACAAACTAAAGTAAAATTATCTGTTATAAGAGGTTTTCGGTGAGCTTTTTCAGAAAATTCTAAATTTAAGAATTCTAAACGCTTGATTGTTTGAGAAGTACCAATAATTAATAAATTCCAACTCTCTTTAGCTTTTATCCCTTATTCCAAATTTCTCTTAAATATTTTCTTATATTCCAACTATTTAAGAACAACAAAAATATACAAATTAAACCATACAAACTAATCTATTAAACGATTTGATCTATAAATTCTTTCTTTTAACTTAGCTCGTTCATAGATATAATACCTTAAACGGTATTCATCTATATAATCTAGCCAATCTGCTGAGTCTAAATAAAGAATCAGTCTATCATATCTTTTTAATCTATTTAAAAGTTGTCTAATATAAAAACTAGTCATAATATTTAACCCTTTCGTTTATGATGTTATCAAAGCAACTATCTTTCCCACAATCTTCACCTAAGCGAGTTTCCCAACAATACTGGCTTAACACGCCATAAAAGGAACTTGTCTTAGTCTGTTAGATTTTAAGAAAGCCTTTGCTCTGATACCAATTTTATCAGAGAGGGTGGTAATACTGAAAATAAAAATAGGAAAATTAAAACTTACTATGATGGGAGATATGCACAGCAGATGATGATGGATGAGAGTATGCACAGCGGAGTAGAAAGTTGCAGAAGAAATGAAGGTTTTTTTTATGTGGGTGTTGGAATATAATATGAAGAACTGGAGAAAATTTAGGATGTTAAGGGAGTGGAGCTAAAGAGATGTGGTGAGAGTTTAGTGTGCCATTGAAGTAATAATATTATTGCTGGTAATGGTTGTTCGTATCTACAAACGATTTACAAATGCCATATATATAGGCAAAGATAATACACAAAAGTTTTAAAGCCTATCTTCCTAGTCTAGAGAATAAAGAAAATAGGTGACAAAATTTTCAATAAAGAAAAGAAAATAAACGACAAATTTCAAAAATTAGCTTTGAAATTATGGCTATCTTTCAACTTTCTATGAATAATTGAACCATGAGACGTCATGGCTTACGTCATGTGTTTTGTCTTTTGTATTCTTGCTTCATTGCTTGCGTCATGTCTTCTAGAAGTCCCTGTGTGTGCTGTCTATTGACTGTGGACATGAACATTCTTGTTCATTGTCTTGGAAATCTTCTAGATTTACAATGTGTTGTAATTGTAGAGTATCTCCTTCCCCTGCAAAAGGTAAGAGCATACTCCAATTTTGCTTTGCATAAACCTGTATATAGTATCCTTTACCTACTAATCTGTAATTTTCCCAAGAAAAATGGTCTGGAATTTCTGTGGTCTTCTGGTGTTCTTTAATAAACTATTGAAAATCTTTGGTAGGTTCTTCAGCTGTATTATCTAACCATGGTAAGGATGCAAAATTTATAGAGGGTGGTAATACTGAAAATATAAATAGGAAAATTAAAACTTACTATGATGGGAGATATGCACAGCAGATGATGATGGATGAGAGTATGCACAGCGGAGTAGAAAGTTGCAGAAGAAAGGAAGTTTTTTTTTTTTTTTTTTTTTTTTTTTTTTTTTTTTTATGTGGGTGTTGGAATATAATATGAAGAACTGGAGAAAATTTGGGATATTAAGGGAGTGGAGCTAAAGAGATGTGGTGAGAGTTTAGTGTGCCATTAAAGTAATAATATTATTGCTGGTAATGGTTGTTCGTATCTACAAACGATTTCCAAATGCCATATATATAGGCAAAGATAATACACAAAAGTCTTAAAGCCTATCTACCTAGTCTAGAGAATAAAGAAAATAGGTATATATATATATATATATATATATATATATATATATGTATAGGGAACACTAGTGTATTTGCGAACTTAGTGAACAAATCTTGGCCATTGATCTACACACGTTTATGGTCAGGATCTCATCATCAAATCGTAAAATACACTAGTGTATTTCAACATTAAATCCTGGCCATTGATTTACACACGTGTATGGCCAAGATTAGTTCACTCAGTTCGCAAACTACACTAGTGTTCACTCTTGAACCTAATCCTATATATATATATATATATATATCTAGGGGTGGCAAAATGGGTGGGTTGGGTAGGTTTGGGTAATGGGTTAGGATGAGTTTATTAAGAAATGAGTTAGAATGAGTTTAGGTCAAAATGAGTTTTTGTTAAGATGGATTTGGGCATGATAAAAAATCAAAAAACTTTCTAAAAAAATTTAAAAAATCCAAAAAATCTGAAAAATTATAAAAAGTCCAAAAATTCTAAATAATAAAAACATAAAAAAAAATCAAAAAAATAATAAAAAATAAAAAAATTCTAAAAAATAAAAAAACTAATAAAAAATCCAAAAAATTCTAAAAAATCAAAAAATTATAAAAAAAAACGAAGTATTACAATTTATTCAACTGTAATCCAAATGCACATCATCTAATCTGATCATACCATTTCTGAACATCTAAAACAAACGACTTCGACCGGCACGCAAAACGGTGCACGGAAGCCAAACCGAAATCTGACACTAAGATAATACCCACAGCCCAAGGGTATGCTATAGGTGGATTCTCAGATGATTATTCTCATCTGAACCCCGAGTTATTGCAATTACTGGTTTGAAAACTGTATTCGGTAAATAACCAAACACGATCTGATGCCAGGATTGAGGTGATAGAGCCTTAATACATACATCTCGTGTGATTGTTGTGCTTATATACTACGTGAGTTTCACTACCCCGTTTTCAAATTGTTTTACTGTTTTACTTGGGGTGAAATGCATGTTACATACATGCATACTTGTACATACATACAAGTATATAAGTAAAAACATACCTGTCATCTCCTTGATTAGGTTTCGAATCATATCCCCTATCAGCATTGTACTGATCTTGAATCGATGAGTGTGTGATGACAGATGCCCGGAATTCTCACCTTGGGAATGATAATGCTAAGTAAAAGGTAGTGGAAATGACTAACATACCCTTTGACTGTTTAATAAAAACGTTGACATTTAACAGCGTTTGGTGCCAGGGGGTAAGATTGATGCAATTAGGACTTATCCGGGGGTAAGATAACAAGATTTTGGAATTAGGGGTAAAAGTAAACTCAAGGGGGTTAAAATTGAATTTCGGATCATATACTTATTCTCTCTCTCCAGACACGAACAATAAACCCTAATTCCAGTTCATGATGATGATGAATCTTAAAAAGTTGAACAATAATCTAAAGCGGCAGAAAATTAAGCGAAGAAGTTTTGAATTGGAGGAAAACGAGACTGCGGCAGAGAAGCGGAAGAGACTTTTTGACGAATTTCTGGAGAATACGAGGGTTGCGTTGAGGCGGGAGGAGGAGGAGGGTGATGAGGATTCTCTGTTGGCACGAAGGCTTCAGGAACAGCAACTTGAAGATAGTGGCCGTCGTTGCAGACACATTGCTTCAAGGTAACAAACATTTTTTTTTGGAGTTTAAATTTCGGCTTTAATCAGCTACATGTTAGTTAATAACATGGCTGTAAAAGTCGCTAGCGCTCCCTAGTTGGTCGACCGGGGAGTTGAGAGTGCTCGGCCTAGGCGGAGAGTATACTCGGAGATGTCAAATTATAAAGAAATTAGTTTTCGGAAATTAAATATATGTCAGATAACATAAATTTACTAATATTTATAACAAAATACGTGAAATTGTATTCATTTTTTTTTTATGATAAGCATATAAGTTATGTTTTTTTTTTTTTTTTTTTTAAGTCAAACTCGGCCCGAGTTGACCTCCTGGATTCGATTTTGGCCAATGTTGACCGCATTTGATTGATTCCAAGTAATTAGTCGGAGTTGAAGAAAGTCGCCTCGGCAGCCTACCTTGTAGCGACTACTCGGGGAGTACTCGGCCTTGGAGACCTTGTTTTACAACCATGGTTAATAATACACTACTGTTTGGGATAATCTAATTTTACTAGATGCAAACAAACTATACTTCTTTTTCCTTTGTTAATGACCAGGGTTCAAAATCCTAAAACAACACAAGGAGGAGGAGGAGGAGGATTTGAACTTGTAGTGAAACACAGACAGTCTGTAACTGTAGCTGTTTTATCAGAGGATGATTCTATAGTATTTTCAGCATCAAAAGATGGTTCTATTCGTCAGTCTCATCTTGATCATGATCATGGGGGGAAAACAGAAGAAACATATTATGCTCAACAAGGGCGAGCTGTTTTGGCTCTTGCTGTAACTTCTGATGGAAGGTATCTCGCCAGCGCTGGCTTTGATCGAGATATTCATTTATGGGACACACGCACACGCGAACATATTCAGGTCTTGCTGAAAATTTATTTTCATGTATTAAGTTAAAAATAAAAACTAATTGAACACAATAATAATATATGTGCAGGCTTTTTCGGGTCATAAAGGGCCGATTTCTTGCTTGACTTTCAGGCAAGGGACTTCAGAACTGTTTTCTGGTTCGTATGATAGGACGATCAAAATCTGGAATGCAGAAGACAGATCTTACGTAACCACATTATTTGGTCATCAAAGTCATGTTTTATCTATTGATTGCTTAAGAAAAGAACGTGTGCTAACTGCTGCTCGTGATCGGACCATGCACTTATGGAAGGTAATAAAACGCTTTAATAGGGCAAACTTTACATTTTCCCAATTTGCATCTATTACCAACCAACCTAATGCTAATTACGGCTGTCACATTGGTTGATACCATGCCGTTTGCCACATCAGAGCTATATATATATTCTAAGAATGCTTAGGTAATTTTATTTTGATAAGGTACATTAATTAAGTTTATTATTGAATATCACGTTAGACACATACTCTAAAATGACAATTAAGACACCATCAGTTATTGAAAACCCAGCAAAAGATGGCTGTTATTCATTGCTAGCATCAGTAGTGAAATGTTGTGACCCTCTACTGTTGGGTGGGTCGGGCACGGATATTTGTAGTTTGACCCGTATCACAGGTCATTGTTATTAAATGTAAATCTTTCTAAAAATGACAAGTCAGCAGTTTTTGAAATATTTTTAAAAAATGACCTGCCATCGCTTGACAAGTTGATTTTTTTTACTAAAATATTGTTACTAAATGTGATGTCATATGCAACTTTGAAATGACAAATAGGGCGTCACATTAGCAAATTTTGTTGGAAAAGACATATCGTCTGTATATATTGCGTGCAATATGCGATTTTATGCAACCGTAGAATGTTTAAATACGCCAATAATATTTATATCTACCTTTGTTATGAGAACAGGTTCCTGAGGAGTCCCAGCTGGTCTTTCGTGCTCCTGCATCATCATTAGAGTGCTGCTGTTTTATTAATAATGATGAAATTTTATCGGGCTCAGATGATGGTAGTATTGAGCATTGGAGTGTATTGAGAAAGAAACCACTTCATATTATTAAAAACGCACACTCTTTATCAACTCCAAATACACTCGATGTTAAACAAAACCATGATTTATCAAATGATTGTAAAGGTAATCAACTAATTTTTTTTTTGGTTTTTTAATCTCAGCATCTATTAAGAACTTAAATTATTGTGGTCTTGATTAAAAATTGTTAAACTTTTATTTTTTCAGAGAGTTTGGATCATGTTCCTGAAACTGTAGGCCCGTCTGCTTGTTCATGGGTTAGTTCTGTTGCTGTTTGTAGAGGCAGCGATCTTGCAGCATCAGGAGCTGGCAATGGTGTTGTTCGTCTGTGGGAAATTGAAAAAGACTCTAAAGGGGTTCAACCGCTTTTTGAGCTGCCATTGGTAAGTATATGTTTGCACGGCTTGTTTCAACACATACATGCTTTGACCCGTTGTTTTTTGCCAGCTACTAATTGACTGTTATATTAGGTTGGATACATAAATTCTTTGGCATTTGCCAAATCTGGGAAGTTTTTGGTTGCTGGAGTTGGCAAGGTGATTTTCAACATCCTTCTCTTTCAAACTTATTACCATATCACATATTCCCATGCTTATAATTTTTTTAATAATCAGGAACACCGTTTAGGTCGATGGGGGTCTCTTCCGGCTGCTCGAAACGGTGTTGCAGTGCACCCTTTGCAGCTCTCATGATCCAGCTTTGAGGTGTTTATTTAAACTCTACTGAACAGCATCTAGAAGTTCAAAAAACCCACTTTTTTGCAAACTGACATCTATGCAGCCCTCAACTTGGTGCTTTGAGGTGTTGTACCCCATGTTTTGGGGGTTTTTCAATTTTTTTTTTTGATATTTCATTTTAAACCCAAACTACTTGATTTTGTATTGTTAACCCAAAAGTTTTTAGTTTTTTCAATTTAACCTAACAACTTTTTTACTTTCATCTTTGATCCCCTATATTTTTCATATTTTGCAAAATTTTTCATTTTACGTTTAGTTCTAAATTTTACGAGTTAACACGACACAATGTGTGTGTGTGGTTCAACGATTTTGAAAACGTATTATATTTGACCTGACTCGTCTATAAAAAAGTTTACGTCGGAATGTAGAACAAATCATATATATACATACCCGTACATAAAATATGCACGTAAAAAATAGTTTTTAAGTAAAGGAAGTATAGGGCTAATCGAAACAAAATATTAGTAAAAAATTTAATAGGTTAAAAATGTTCGTAAAACCGTGCCAAGTAGCACCAATGCCACAACGACATCGACTCTCAACATCGTAAAAATAAAATACATAAAATGGTAAAAATTACACTGAACGAAAAGGAGACTAAAATCGTTGAACCACGCACACCCGTTACAGTGTCTTAATGCGAAGAAATTAACCAGAAAAGTAAAACGTACAAAATAATAAGTTAGTCGATCTAGGACCCGCCCGTTGCGGGGAAGTTTTCAAAAGGGAAAAAATGGACGCCTTGCGACGGGTCTGTCAAATATGAAAAAATAGAGCAAAAACGTTGAACGTCACATGCACGCTACGACATGTTAACTCGAACAATTTAGAACGAAACGTAAAACGAAAAACTTGCGAAAGATAAAAAGTATGGGGGACCAAAGTTGTAAATAATAAAGTGTTGTCTTAAATTACAAAAGATGAAAAAGTTTGAGTTAAAAGTAAAAATTTCAAATAGGTTAAAATGTAAAAGAAAAAACTTTAAGGTTAAAAGTAGAAAATCAAGTTTTTTTTTTTTTTTTTGAAAAAGTCTTCAAGCATGAGGTACAAGTCATGATGCACAAAAAACTTGCTAATTTATATATGGAATAATTAATCAATAACATATCAAAATATGAAAAAATAAATAAGAATTATACATATAATACTTTTAATACGCCTTTCGTTTTTAAAATCTTAGAAAAATGAAAAAAATAATACATATAGATATATGTGTACTTTTTTATGTTATCACTATTTGTAAAATAAAAATATTAAAAAATAAAAAATTAACGAGCCGGCTCGAGATGGCTTGAACATTTTACGAGTCAAGCTCGAGCTCGATAAAATAAACAAGTTGAGTCGAGCTGACTCGTTTAAGTTCGAGCTCGAGCTCAACCTAACTCGGCTCGGCTCTATTAAAGCCCAAAGTTTAATACAAGTTTAATGATGTAATTCGTTTTTCGTTCTGTAAAAGGCACCCCTGGGTTGGTTCCCAAAGAAATTAAAAAAAAAAAAACCTTTGCAACTCTTGTTCAGTAACATGAAGAACACATTGAGAAAACACGTGCAACATTCTTTGACTCCTGTTTAATTGTTTATAAACACAAAATAACTTAGATATTGGCCGGAAAGAAAGGATACACATTCCATTTACCTATATGAAGGTGTTTTTTTTCAAGTTGCTTGAATATATGTATTGTGGGAGGATGTTATCGAGTGTTTATGTCATGGTTTAGTAGTAGTTTTATGTCCTAAGATCAAGTGTTAACATGTAATTTCTTCCTTGTAACTTCTTTTTTTTAACGGTCATAATCAATCCCGAGCACTCTCGGGGCACCCACTGGACCAAACAGAGTACTCCGAGAGTAACCCAGGTTCATCACCAATTCCAGGGAAAACCCGGTAAACCACCCACCCTTAGGCGCGACAGTGAAATTACCGGTAAAACCCATTTGGCTCAAGGATCGAACCCAAGTTTCCCTGGGTCTCCTGTCATTGCCCACCAGTGCCTCACTCTGCACCAAGTGAGAGTTGAACCTGCATCTCTCGATAGAAATGTCAACTTCTAACTTCGTACTCTACTATACCCTCTCAATCACTAAACTATATAAGTATATACTCCAAAAAATCTCACGTACTTCATAGTTCATACTTTTGAAATAAACATTCATAGTTCATAATGGTGAAATAAACATTTATTTATTATAAAGCTAACTAAGGAGATATTCAATAAACCCTTTGGTGCAAACTTTGTTTATTTGTATTCATTTACTAGCTTATAGACTCGCGTATTACACGGGTTGTGTGTGTATATGTATATATATATATATATATATATATAGGGCTTGGCTATACAAGAAACCCCATCTTTTTTAAAAAACTATGCAAACCCAATACCATCCATTGATTATGTTTCATCACACTTGATCAATGGCTCTCATAATTTTGATAACAATTAGATTTAAAAGAAATGTAATAATACACATTAGTCAACTAGAAGAGCATTTTGGGTAGTATATTCTTTCTCTTTCCACTGTCTAGTCCTATCATCTTTAATGCACATCTCTTTCTCTCTCTTCATATCCAATTCAAAATCACAATCTCAGCTCTCTCAATTCCCTCTTTCCCATGACTTTCCCTTCTCTCTACACAACACTTACAACCTGCAAGCCTAAAGAGAGAGTGAGAGCCGTGAGAGAGAGTACCAGAGAAATCGAAAGAGAAAGAGAGGTCCAGAGAAATCGAAAGAGAGAGAGAAAACTGGTGGGTTTCCAGCCACCCACGGCAGCAGTAGCGCTGTGGCGGTGGTGTTGTTGACCGTTATGGTTGGGGCAGGGGAGGCGGTAGATGCACGATGAGTGAGGCACGATGGTGGTTGGTGGAAGGTGGTGGCTGGTTCATTCTGGGTTGTTGGTTGTAGAAGGTGGTGGAGGGTGGGTGGTTGTAGAAGGTGGTGGAGGGTGGGTGGTTGGTGGCGCCGGAGTTCGAAACGTCGTCGGAGTCAAGATCTAGTAATGGTTAATGTTCTCTCTCTCTCTCCTCTCCTCTGTCTTCAATCAAGATCTAGTAATGGTTAATGTTCATGTATTTTAAATAAACCGAAAACTTTAGGATGAGATTTTTGAACGGGATTTTTTGTTAGTTTGGTTGCTTGTTTGGGGATTTTGATCTTAACAATAATTGTTTTTTTTGTTGGTTTGGTTGCTGGTTTAGCATTTTGATCTGAACAGTAAGTGTTTTTTTTGTTGGGTTGTTTGATTTACAGAAACAGACCCATAACATGTGTTAAGCACCTGTTAGAATAATATATAACGTGTGTTGATTTACAGAAACAGATCCATAAAGATATTCAATTGACAAGCTGGATGGATGCGGGGATATTGAATAAGTCAAATCTTTTGGGAAAGAAGTTTTCGTTCGTTTATAACATGTGTTAGTGGTTCATGTTGTAACAGATCCATAAAGAAGTTTTCATGCTGTAACAAGTTTTCGTTCATTTATAACATGTTTAGCACATTTTGGAATGTATAACATGTGTTAAGCCTCTGTTATAATCTTTTTGTAACCTGACATGTATTTATGTATAAGCTAGTGGTTTACAAAACACCATGATGTGTATATACTGATCTAACATGTGTTACAATTTGTCTGTTCGGAACATGTAATTGATTAACATGTGACAAGGGTGAAAACAGTCGACGGGGGGGATGAGTTTAATGGTGAGCTTAGTTAATATCGTAATCTTGTTGTAACCCCACTTGTATACATATGATAACATGTAAGCATCCATTATAACCCGACTTGTATTCATGTATATCAAAAGTGGTTTGCAAAAACACCATGATGTGCATATACTGATCGTAACACGTGTACAAGTTAATATGGAACATACAAGTTAATATTGTAACACCGTATACCTGGGATAACATGTGTTAAGCCTCTGTTATAATCTTGGTTTAACCCAACATTGTGTCATGTATAAGCTAGTGGTTTCTAAAACACTATTAACTTGTATAATCTTGGAACATACAAGTTAATATTGTAACACCGTAACCCGACTTGTATTCATGTATATGAAAGTCACATCCTTTGGGAAAGAAGTCTTTGTTCATTTATAACATGTGTTGGTGGTTCAAGCTGTAACAGAACACCATGATGTAACCTGACATGTGTTCATGTATAACATGTGTTAAGCCCCTGTTAGAATGATATATAACGTGGGAAAGAACTCTTCGTTCATTTATAACATGTGTTTGTTTTGCACATTTTGGAATGTATAACATGTGTTAAGCCTCTGTTATAATCTTTTTGTAACCTGACATATATTCATGTATAAGCTAGGGGTTTACAAAACACCATGATGTGTATATACTGATCTAACATGTGTTACAATTTGTCTGTTCGGAACATGTAATTGCTTAACATGTGACAAGGGTGAAAACAGTCGACGGGGGCGATGAGTTTAATGGTGAGCTTAGTTAATATCGTAATCTTGTTGTAACCCCACTTGTATACATATGATAACATGTAAGCATCCATTATAACCCGACTTGTATTCATGTATATGAAAGTGGTTTGCAAGTTAATATGTGTACAAGTTAATATGGAACATACAAGTTAATATTGTATAACGTGTGTTAAGCCTCTATTATAACGTGTGTTAAGACTTCCAGAATGGATGCATAAACTCCAATAGTAACTTAATAACATAGTATACCTGATATAACGTGTGTTAAGCCTCTTTTATAACGTGTGTTAAGACTTCCAGAATGTGTTAAGTCCATACCGTTTTAACATCATGTACTAGACAAAACAAAATAAGAGTCTCACATTACATATTACTAGTAAACGAAAATACATAGCACTAAGAAAATGGCGGAGCTTCCTTTGAAAATCTGCCTTAGCTTTTCAGCGGCTACCTTTGCTGCCTTAGCTTTTCAGCGGCTACCCTTGCTTTATTGTTTGGGTCGGTCTTGAAACGGTTTGTAAACATGTGGGTGTGCGTATGCCAGGGAAGTTATAAAAATGTGTTTTCATGTCACATGTAACACATGCATGTCCGAGAAGTTCAAACTATAACACGTGTTAGTTGTGTTGTGCTGCAACATAAACATGGTCATGATCCTTGAGTATCTGATCCACGTTTGACGAAACCAACGGTCCCGAGAATTGGATCTTATATCCCTTGTATCCATCACCGTCCTAATAAACAAAAAGATAAGATAACCGTTAAGTCGTTAACCAGACATAAATATTAACACATTCATAGCCAGAAAATATTTTTTCTCAAATAACATCACAAAAACAGTTACTATGGTTTAGCTGTGAAGCAAGAGTTCAGACTATAACACGTGTTACGTTGGTTGTGCTGTAAGACAAACTTGGCTTAGCTGTGAAACAGGAGTTCAGACTATAACACGTGTTACGTTGGTTGTCCTGTAAGACAAACTTGGCTTTTCGTTTCTAAAAACAGATGTGCCGATTATTAGACGTCTAAAAATAAAAAATGACAACCATAGATCTAGTTAATAAAACATAATCAATGGTTGATGTTTGGCTTCATAGAATTTCACAATGATTTCGAATGTCAATCTAGTCAAATGAAATAAAATACATGGTCTACATTTATCCACATGGTCAAAGAAGTAACCATGTTCCTTTTGTCCTTTGTACATACTTTTTAAATTAACAAAGGTTAACACACGTTATATATCATTCTATCAGGGGCTTAACACATGTTATACATGAACACATGTCAGGTTACATCATGGAGTTCTGTTACAGCATGAACCACTAACACATGTTATAAATGAACGAAGAGTTCCTTTCCAAAAAATGTGACCTATTGAATATCTTTTTTTTAACACATGTCCCCGCATTAGCGTCGCCTACATCCATCCAGCTTGTCGATTGAATATCTTTATTGTTCTGTTTCTGTAAAGCAACACACGTTATATATCATTCTAACAGGGGATTAACACATGTTATGGGTCTGTTTCTGTACTATAACGCACAAAAACAGTTACTATTCAGATCAAAAGCCCAAAACAAAGCAACCTAACCAACAAAAAACAGTTACTATTCAGATCAAAAAGCACCAAACAAGGCAACCAAACCAACAAAAAAACAGTTACTGTTCAGATCAAAATCCCCAAACCAACAAACACATTTTTTTAACACAAAAATAACTAATCCATGGATCAAAATCAAACGTTTGAAACCAAAACAAGTAATCCATGAATCAAAATCAAAATTTATAAACACCAGGAGAATGAAAACCAAACTAAAATCAATAGTATTGAAATTTATTACCTATAAACATCTTTTTTTTTTAAACAATAATCAATGGTATTGAAAAATAATTAATCTTTTGGCAACATTCTTAATTCTGGAAAAAATAAAACCAATTGTGAAGAACGAAAATCAAAGTAAATGACAATTAAAAATCAAAACCAACTTATTATTGACAGGATCTTGATTCTTCGACAGTATCTTGGTTCTTCGATTTCTTTTAAGAAATTAACATGTAAAGTTGAATTAGGGGTGTAAAAAAGAAAAAAAAAACTCGAACCCATAAAAAAAAGGATGAAAAACCTTGATCATTCTTGTCCTCGTCAGTAGGGAACTCGTTGTGAATGACGTTCCCGTCAGTGGGGATCTTTAAATGGAGGTTTTGAAATGGTGGATCTTGAAACCGAAATGAAGTTCATGGAAATGGATCTTGGGTAGAACTTGAAACAGATATGAAGTTAATGGAAAATGGAGGTTTTGAAAGGGTGGATCTTGAAACACAGAGATGAAGTTAATGAAAAAACGGAGGTTTTGAATGGTGGATCTTGGGTTTTGAAAGTAGATTTGGATGTGATGGGTATTAATTATTGTCAAATCAAATAGAGGAAGATATCTAAGATAGATGTGAAAATACCATAATGCCCTCAAGGACAAAAAGAATATGATATTTACTATGGACACGTGGCAAAATCTAGACCATGCATTGGGTTTGCAAAGTTTTCTAAAATTCAAGGGTTTTTTTATAGAGCATTACCCTATATATATATATTATAAATCTTTAAATACATCATAGGACTGAAATTATATTGTTACATATAATAGTGGAAACGATCAATTAGAGTCGTATTTTGTCTGAAAGATTTAACTCAGTAACATGTTTCATTTAAAAAAAAAAAGTGAAATGACCAAATGTGTCAAAATATTCAAATGCTAATGCTCTTAATCGTTTTATTAAAAAGAAATCTTATATCATACTTTTGATAATATGTTTTCGCTAATGATAAACAGTACATCAAACATTACAAAATGTATATGTAAAAAAATAGAATGCACAAAAGTTGTTGAAACGTTGGCCTAACATGACTCATATCTTTTTGACCCGTAAAAAATCACCCTTTTGACATGAACCTTTTACAACCTGAAAAGAAGGATAAATAAGATTAAAATTATAGATAACTGCCATTAAAAGAAAAGTTGAAGTATTCTTTTAATAAAAACTTTACGTATATTTTTAATTATCAATCTTGAATTTTAATTAATATTAACTAGGATAATACCCCGCGGGCGTTGCGCCGCGGACAACATGTGCGGACATCACGTTAAAGCGTGCGCAGACGTCATACTAAATCGAGCCGAGTCGTTGCGTCTCTCAGCTTTTATTTAGCGCGGCTTATAACAAATCCATTGTGTACACATATTAGTAAGAATAACTATTCGTGGCATAGTATTCTACATATCATCTAGAAGCCGAAAAATGTGGTGCCAGATGTAACACCTCGAAAATTCACGTCCTATAATGTGTAGACACGTGTCAAATGTTAAACGTGTGAAAGAAATATTATAGAAGGACTAAAGTTGACAAACATGGAAAGTATGTGAATATACGTATTCTAAGTGTCAATTGTGAATAAATATATTGTACATTAACCCTACATGATGCTCATACCTTCAAACGAATAAATCATGGATCATACGAAGCTAAAAGTGAGAGATTTCAAACTATAGGGGCTAATTGTGTCAACATGTTTAATTTATACCTCTGAGTGACCTTTTGACGAACCCGAAGCTTTGTAACTGTTAATTATGCTCACTAGAATACACGACATAAATTTCATAAAGTTTCGTAATCGTATGAGAAAGTTATGATCAAACTCGTGTGCGAAGTGTTAAAGCGTAAACGTCGAAAGTTAGAACTTTTCGGGTAACAACAAAGTTAACCGAGGACTAAACGAAGTGGGTATATATTTTAAAGCCCTTTTTGATCAAGGTTGAAGGATTATAATGCAAGAAATGCAAGGAACAAGAGCCTTTTCGAAGTTTGAAGAGACAAGGACTAAAAATGCAAATTAACGAAAGTTGTTTGGCTGACCCACTAGGGGGTCGCGTAGCGCGAGCCTGAAGGCTCTAGCAGTGGCGCTACGCCACTGCCATGTCTGGGCAGAATCCGAACTTTACGCATAGGGGCCTGCTAGGTGCGTTTGTGGGCGACTTTAACTCGATTTTCCACTTCACTTGACCCCTAAAACAACCCCTAAACATGTAGGACACATGTTGGTAACTCATGGTCAGTCCTAGACTTGTTTGTCAATCATCTATGGTGAGTGACTTTACTATAAATAGGCCTTCAATGTCTCAAACATTCCTCACACCTTCATCTGCCTTCTTGGAGCATTTCTGGAGCTTCAAACCTTCTCTCAAGAGTTCTCTAATCAAGCTTAGGACCTTTGTAAGTTGCCTAACCTTCTTTAATTACTTCTAGCTTAGTTAATTAGCTAAAAGTCAAACCGACGTAATTACAGTTTGACTTCTAGATTAGTCAATAATGGCTCAGTCAATTCTCTAATCAAAAGTAGATATAAGATGGTATTTATGTGGGTAATAAAACCTCAAAAGGGTTTCACCTGATCATCACTCTAACCAGGTCAAAAGTCGGGTCAAACCTTTATTTAAAAAGTCAACAGGATGCTTAAAATGTCATTTATGCATAATTAGCTATCTAGAACATATATAACCTGTTTGATCATTGTTATAACTTAGTAATTAGTGTAAGAAAATGTCCAAACACGTTCAACCCGACTATTTCCTGTTTAGACCCGGTTCGGAACCGAAAGTCACATAGTTTGACTTTCACTTTGACTTTCAGTTCTGACCCGTTTAGGCATGTTTTAGAAATGCCTCAGAGCTTTAATTGGATTAGGTTACATGTTAGAACAACCCTCTGTGATCACACACCTTGGTTCATTAGTTATCCAATTAATATGCATGTTTCCGTTAATTGCTCATATGTTGACCGTTATGCCCTTATTACCTTAAAACGTGATTTATGAAAATGTAAAAGTGTAGAAACCCTTGTTACTGATATATAGACTTGTATGCGAAGTTTGACATCAGTTTGACCTGTAAATTAAGAGTTATGCTCATTATCGCAAAATTAATGCTTTATGTTAATAAAATAGCGTAATTAGCGTATAGCCTAGTTAAACATACTTTTTGGTATCAAATATTTTACCCACTGATGTAATATATTATTTTGGGATTTTTAAATATTTTTAATTAATTTTAGGCTGAGCATAACGCATAGTCGTAGGCTTAAGTCGGTAATTGTCGGTTTTGCCCTTACGGGCCATAAAATGAGTTTTACATATCTAAACGACTCCAAACCTTTTGCTATTGATCACATATGATAAATAAATTATTTTAAGCCTTCTGGAAATATAAACATATCAGATTTAAGTATCGAACCCGGAAATGGCCTTTAATCGCCTTAATTAGCGTTTTTAGCGCATAGTATGTTTTAAAATCATATTGGACATACCCGGGTTGATACCTACTGATATAAGAGGCAAATTATAATATTTTAACAGTAAGCAAAGGTTGATAAACTCAGACTTCAGTTTTGAGCTTTTCGGCTTATGTGAAATTACCAAAATACCCCTACGGGGCCTAGTTTGGTTAAAAATGATAAGTTTCACATACATGCTTTAACCTACTGATATAACTTAGCAAATTGAGTATATTTGCTGATTACATCAGACCTGTAACTCAGGTTGTCACTTAAACTCTTTTATAAACTCTTAAATGACCAAACTACCCCTACGGGGCCTAGTTTGCGTTTAACCACGTTTCGGGCATAACGAAAGACACCTTACTGATGTCACAACATATTTGAGACATAATTAACTTAGGAAACCTGTATATAGCTCTCATGACTACCCGTCACGCTTATTACGCGTACGGTTCGGTTTATGTAACAAGTTTACATAAATTAGCCGAAACGGGTCAAACCTTAACGGTTTTATCTCAAAATCCGGAATGTGAATAATAAACCCATATTAAACAAGTCTTCAAACTTGTCGGGTCTGAATCACATTCTATCCGGTCTTCGCTTAATCGTGCGTACGAACCGTATCTTGAAACTAGCCGGTCTAAGCTTAAGCTTAATAAAAGACCCGTTAGCATTCTAATAGGTTATTATAAACCTTCGTTCCAGATTAGGAGAACCAGTAAAAGCTACGTGCATTTCTCTTGTTGTGATTAATACTTACTCAGGTAAATACTTTTAACTTATTTTCCCTATACGGGCTTGGGTTACGGTACATAGCGTACCGCTTGATCGAGCATCAAATCTCCACGCTTAGTGGGTAGTTGAATAATTTGATCGGCTCGTTTAAACAGTCTTGCTCACTTTACAGCCTTTGGGGGGTTAATGACCATGTCCCGGATATCCTTGGCATCATCTTACGAGATTGGCCACGACCTGAGCACGGGGTGTAGGCGTACACCTGTCGTGTATAACTCAATTATGTGGTGTGTCTATTGATCTTTAACCCGGACTAGATCCGGGCTACTGAACGCATAAGTAACATGTAATTCGTTCACAAGATTACAATATTAAATAATTCTCCCAAGTTAAATAAAAATGTTTATGCCATGTGCATCCAAACCAATTTTCAATCATTTTCTAAAATGAGTCAGTTGAATGTATTTACCAGTGTAAACTGACGTATTTTCCCAAAAAGACTGAATGCAGGTACTAAACGAAATTTGGCTGGATTGTCTCCTAAGCATCAATAAAAGTCTCGCCAACTTAGGATGCCAGAAGTCTGTTGAACCATAAATGTTATTTTGTTTCGATCCTACTGTGGATAAACACCGGATATTGTGACTTTGATTACAATAAATAAATTCGGTTGTATTATATTTTAAATTTGCTTCCGCTGTGCATTATTATATTGTGTTGTTTGACTATTACGTTGCCAACCACGTCACGATACTCCCCCACCGGGCCCACCGGTGACACGTGGAAATCGGGGTGTGACAGGTTGGTATCAGAGCCAACTCTGAGTGAATTAAACACTAGCCTTTTGTGTTTAATCTCAGTTACACAATTGCACATATCTAAACCTTTGAGTCTAGACTTATAACATAGGATAAATTCCACTTTATTCGGGTTTTTGTTTTGTCCTTTAAATTTATTATTTTTGTTATTGTTATCTTATGCTGTATTGACAGGACTCTTGACAAAAATGCCTCCAAGATTCTTCAGAACACGAGGACGAGGCAAGGGGCCAGTCACCGCCCCCAATGATCATGAAGCTGGACCGTCCAATGTACGAGCTCCAACGGCTACGGAGAGCGAAAATCCACGACGGAACAGGAGAAACCTGTTCGAGCCAGCAAGACGATCTGTTTCGCACAGCTCGACACCTCCGGTCCACAATTCATACGGACCACATTCGGAAGACGAGCCCAATAACCCTCTGCCTTCCTACATACCGCTACAAAGATCTTTGTCCCATCATTCCTATGGGGACCCTACTCCAGTCTTCAGAGGCCAGTTCAACCCGGCCAACTACTTACAAGAACCCGTGGGTTTTAACTGTCACACCCCGACTTTCCACGTGTCACCGGTGGGCCCGGTGGGGAGTATCGTGACGTGGTTGGCAACAATAGTCAAACAACACAATATATAAATGCACAGCGGAAGCAAAAGATAATTATTATTACTTTTCCGAATATAAAGTAATATTCAATATTACAACGGAAAGTAAAGGATCCACAGGCGGATCTTAAAATATATCATTTGTTCAACAGACTTTAGGCGCCTAGAACTTGCAAGATTCCTTAGAACCGCTCTGAGCTTCCAGCCAATTATGTTCAGTACCTGTCACTTAACCCTTTTTGGAAAATACGTCAGTTTTCACTGGTAAATACACTCAACCGACTCATTTTGGAAAAATGATTGAAAATTGGTTTGGATGCACTTGGCACAAAATATATTGACACTTTGATTAAAATGCACAGAGGCAAAATTAATCTTTTATACTTGGAACAATTATAGTTATAACCTTGTATACAGATTTACATGTTCGTTGTACGTTCAGGGCCCGATGTAGAAACCGAGTCAAGATTAACAGACACGCCACAAGTATAGGCCCACAAGAGAGTGAGATACCGTTTCCCTTATGCAACTGTCAGGTGTACGCCTACACCCCGTGCATAAGACGTGGCCATTTTATAACACAATGATGTCAAGGATATCCGGGACATGGTCATTAACCCCTAAGGCTTTTATTTCAAACAATACAGATTAAACCGGGTTACCTCAATAATTTAACCTTCATTAAGATTAAATATTCAATACCCGACCAAGCGGTATCATTATACCGTATTCCAAGCCCGTATAGGGAAAAATAAGTTAAGAGTATTTACCTGAGCTAGCTCCTGTCTTAAGTAGCAAGAATCTAATAACTCAGCCGTAGTCACTTAAGTAAGCGTAGGTACAATTTACCGGAAAGCTCTAGTCTGGAATGATGGTGTAAATAATTAATTAGAATGCTAACGGGTCTTTAATTAAGCTTAGACCGGTTAGTCTTACTGGAAGATACGGTTCGTACGCACTATTAAGCGAAGACCGGAATAGAATGTGTTTTAGACCCGACAAGTTTGGAGACTTGTATAATATGGGTAAACTAAACACATTCTGGATTTTGAGATAAAACCAATAAGGTTTGACCCGTTTCGGCTAATTTATGTAAACTTGTTACATAAACCGAACCGAACGCGTAACAAGCGTAACGGGTATTCATTAGAGCCATCTACAGGTTTCCTAAGTTAATTATGCCTCAAATATGTTGTGACATCAGTATGATGTCTTTCATTATGCCCGTAACGAATTTAAACACAAACTATGCCCCGTAGGGGTAGTTTGGTTATTTTAAAGGTTGTAAAAGAGTTTAAATGTTTAACTGAGTTACAGGTCTGATGTAAACAGCAAACATACTCAATCTGATGATTTATAACAGTAGGCTAAAGCATATATGTGAAATTTATCATCTTTAACCAAACTATGCCCCGTAGGGGTATTTTGGTAATTTCACATAAGCCGAAAAGCTCAAAAACGAAGTCTGAGTTAATCAACCTTTGCTTACTGTTAAAGTATCATAATTTGCCTCATATATCAGTAGGTATCAACCCGGGTACGTCCAATATGATTTTAGGACATACTATGCGTTAAAAACGCTAATTATGGCGATTAAAGACCATTTCCGGGTTCTATACTTAAATCTGATATTTTTATATTTCCAGAAGGCTTAAAATAATTTATTTAACATATGTGATCAGTAGCAAAAGGTTTGGATTCGTTTAGATAAGTAAAACTCATTTTATGGCCCGTAAGGGCAAAACCGACAATTACCGGATTAAGCCTACGACTACTAGTTATGCTCGGCCTAAAATTAATTAAAAATATTTAAAAATCCCAAAATAATATATAACATCAGTGGGTAAAAGATTTGATATCAAAAAGTATGTTTAACTAGGCTATACGCTAATTACGCCATTTTGTTAACATAAAGCTTTAATTTAGCGACAATGAGCATAACTCTTAATCTACAAGTCAAACTGATGTCAAACTTTTCATACAAGTCTATACATCAGTAACTAAGGTTTCTACACTTTTACATTTTCATAAATCACGTTTTAAGGCAATAAGGGCATAATGGTCAACATATGAGCAATTAACGGAATCATGCTTATTAATCGGATAACTAATGAACCGAGGTGTATAATCACAGAGGGTTATACTTGCATGTAACCTGGTCCAAATGAAGCTCTAAGGTATTTCTAAAACATACCTAAACGGGTCAGAACTGAAGTCAAAGCAAAAGTCAAAGCTTTGCGACTTTCGGTTCCGAACCGGGTCTAAACAGGAAATAGTCGGGTTGAACATGTTGGGACATGTTCTTACACTTATTTCTAAGTTACAACAATGTTCAAACAGGTTATATATGTTCTAGATAGCTAATTATGCATAAATGACCTTTTAAGCATTATGTTGACTTTTTAATTAAAGGTTTGACCCGACATTTGACCTGGTTAGGATGGTGATCAGGGGAAACCCTTTTGGGGTTTTATTACCCGCATAAATACCAACCTATAACTACTTTTAATTCGAGATATGATTGAGCCATTATTGACTAATCTCGAAGTCAAACCGTAATTACGACGGTTTGACTTTTAGCTAATTAACTAAGCTAAAAGTAATTAGAGAAAGATTAGAACACTTACTGAAGTCCTATGCACGAAATAAGATCACTAGGTAGCAAGTTTGAGCTCCAGAATTGATCCAAGAGTGCAGGAGAATTGTGAGGAATGTTGTGACTTGAAGGCCCTTTATATAGTGGGTTTACACACCACAATCTATTGACACAAGAGTCTACATCCCTCCACAATGGTTCAACACATGTCTCTAGTATGTAGGGGGTGCCTAGGGGTCGTTTACAAGTGAGAAAAACCGGTGGAACAGGTCACAATCGCGTATAACAGCCAACAGAAGGTTTCTGGTCGCTGGCAGCAGGGTAGCGCACCGCTACGCTTCTGATGTAGCGCACCGCTAACCTTCCTCAGGGGCAATTCTTCCATTTTTCAGTTTGCATCCCTGGCTCTTGGTGCTCCGAAAGGTCAACCAAGCTTAATTCTTGCATTTTGACCCCTTATTATTTATATACAAGGGCTTTATGACTTATACTCACTTTGCCAAGTCCCTGGACACTTCCGGTTAACCCGAAAAGTCATAACTTTTACCGTTGACGCTTTAACCCCTCGTACACGAATTTGATCATAACTTTCTCATACGATAACGAAACTTTATGAAATTTTAATCGTGCATTCTAGTGAGCATAATTAACCATTACAAAGCTTTGGGTTTGCTAAAAGGTCACTCAAAGGTATAACTTAAACATGTTGACACATTTAACCCCTGAAGTTTGTAACCTCTCACTTTTAGCTTCGTATGATCTATGATTTATTCGTTTGAAGGTATGAGCATCATGTAGGGCTAATGTGCAATACATTTATTCATTGTTGACATTTAGAACTCGTATATTTACATACTTTCCATGATTGTCAACTTTAGTCCTTCTAGAACATTATTTCACACGTTCAAACATATGACACGTGTCAACACATTATAGGACGTGAATTTTCGAGGTGTTACATTAACCCACTGGGTCCAGAGGACCACTTTTCAGGAGATCACGCAGATGAGATGGACGAGGATACGGACCCCGTCATGCCGGCGAGTGGTACTCCAAACCATCCGATCGAAATCTCCGACGGATCGTCTTTTCACGGATCACCCTATGGTGGTCCAGACAGCTTCCAAGCCATGTTCGCTCAGCACGAGTGGTATTATACGCCTTCTCACCACTCGTCGTCTCATGGGCAGCAACAGCAACAGCAGCAGGAGCCACAGCCGCAGCCGCATCATCAAGATTCATCTGAGGATCACCGGTTTGTGGCAGTTACGCCACCACCTCCACCTCCACCAGTTCAACCGGCACCTCCTCAACCGCCAAGGCGTAGGAGAACCGGTGCCCGCATGTCGGTACGACCGGGGGGCTTCAATTTCAGTTCCCCACGTCAGTCAAGTGCTAGCCACTACCCACCATATCAGGAGGACCCACAAATGGGTGGACCTTCCAACCCTGCTGTACTACAGCCACCGCCGATGGGATTTGATAACCCAATCCCGGCATATACGGATGGCATGGCTTACAACCCGTTTGAACCCCCAACGCATCACAACTATGGGTACGCGGAGGCTGATCCGTACATGGTAGCAGCGAACTACAACACCCAAGGACCCTATGGGGATCCATGGGGGGTGAGTTACCCGAATCAGGGATACCCGATACCTCCTAGACCCATTATCCGGGCTCAATCGCAGCCACCTAGATTCTCACCACCTGAACATGAAGAACTCATTCAGAGGTTGAATCAAGTTGAACGGGTAGTTCACGAGGACCGTAGGGAGAGGCAGACATTCTTCCAGGGATTAGTAGGCTTGATCAAGGGGAAGAACAAGAAGGATCATTGAATCCTCCCATTTTCTGTATTAGCCCCTGCGTGGGTGTATTCGATTGTTAAGCCCCTATGTGGGTATGTGTGTTGTATGTTTGTTTGAGCCCCTGCGTGGGCCTATCTTTCCATTTTCCGTTAACCCCTGCGTGGGTATGATGTTTAGTTGTTAAGGTCCCTGCGAGGACTAGTTATTTGTTTTAGGCCCCTGCGTGGGCAAGTACTTGTTTAAAAACCCCTGCGTGGGTAGGTTGTTGTTTGGAAAAGACCCGTTTAGGGCAATATGTAACCTATGTATAATTAATGGAATGTTATTTTTATGAATTTCATGTTTGCCATTTGTGCATAAATAATTACAAATGAAAAAAATAAATTAAAATCATTCCTTTTAAATTAATCTGCCTATGTAATTATTTAATTAAGGATCTTAAAGTGTGAAACCTAGCCTCATGTCAAAAATAAGACCGGGCCAAAATGGTAAGACCTGTTTAAAAGATTCAAATCCCTGTTAACATCTTAAAACATCTTAACACTCCTGGCAGAAGTGATTCGTTAAAATCACATGTCATTCTTATATGTATAAGGATTCTTTAGAAGATTTCAAACCCAATCATATGATCTCTGAATCATGGGTTAAGATCATCAATTAAGATGATCATATTTTACCATACGTTGGTAATATAATGCCTACGGGCCTTGCTCATTTCTACATGAGCCAAAAGACAGTTGTAGCTTTGACTCACTGTCTGAAAAAGGTAATAAAATATATTTAAACCTTAAAAGCCTTGATTCTCTAAAATCATAGCTTATAATTTAAATTGTCCATGTGACTAAGCCTTATGTGCTAATATATATTGTTATTGTTTATAATTAGGATAAATTTTAATTGAAATCCTAAATTAATACGATTAATAAGTTAACCAAATGTGGTCTCCGTTACCATGGTTAACGAATTACCCTAAGAGGTAATTCCATAATAAACTCCCAAATAAAATATTGTCCTTGTTTTCTGCAACAGTTCAATTCAAATGGATGACTCAAATGAAGTAAATAGCCATCCAGTGGAGCCAAATGTGAACGCCCAGATTACGTTAACGGGTGCCGAATTAAAAGCGATCATAGACGACGCTGTTACACAGGCTTTGGATAGGCAGTATGAGGAATACAGTGGTACTCGAAGTAGGACCCACTCGGCGTCACATTCAAAGCCCAAGACACATTCTGAGGCTCATAGCAAGCCTCCTCCCAAAAAGAATGGACCCAAGAAAGATGGTGATGACCGTCAGTCCACCAACCACCAAAGTGTCCCATCTCAGCAATTAGTACTGCATCAAGGACCCCGTAACAGGGGTTGCACCTATAAGTACTTCGTGTCTTGTAAACCCAGGGATTTTACTGGGGAAAAAGGAGCCGTCGACTGCATGACTTGGCTGGACGAGATGGACACGGTGGTAGATATCAGCGGGTGCGCTGAAAGGGATGTAGTTAAGTTTGTGTCACAGTCCTTCAAGGGTGAAGCATTGGCATGGTGGAGATCTCTGATGGAGGCCTCCGGAAAGATACCGTTGTATAATATGTCGTGGGATCAATTCATTGCCCTAATCAAGGAAAATTTCTGCCCTCAACATGAGGTGGAAAAGATAGAATCTGACTTTCTATCGTTGGTGATGACGAACCTCGACTGCCAAGCTTATCTGACAAGCTTCAATACGCTTTCCCGGTTGGTTCCTTACTTGGTAACCCTGGAGCCAAAAAGAATCGCTCGCTTTATTGGTGGTTTAGCTCCGGAAATCAAGGCCAGTGTAAAAGCTTCTCGGCCAGTTACCTTCAGGTCTGTAACTGACCTTTCCTTATCCCTCACTCTAGATGCGGTCAGGCAGAGATCGCTAAGGAATAAGGAGGCTGAGAAGAGGAAGCGTGGAGATGATGGTTCGCGGAAGTCGAACAAGAAACACCGTGGGAACGGTGATAACAAAAAGGGATCTGAGTCGAGGAAGGATGGGCATAAGTCTGATGAGAAGCCCAAGTGTAAAATTTGCAAGAAGCAGCACTATGGAAAGTGCAGAATGGAGTCGAATTCTCAGACTCAGTCAAAACCCTTTGCTTGTGGAATTTGCAAGTCCACGGATCATAAAACCCTGGATTGCAAAAAGATAAAAGACGCAACGTGCTACCGTTGCAATGAGAAGGGGCACATCAAGACAAACTGCCCAAAATACAACAAGAAGCCTGAGGAGGCTAAGAAGACTAATGCCAGAGTCTTCAGAATGGACGCGAAAAAAGCTGTGCAAGACGATAATGTCATAATAGTTACTTTCCTTGTAAATGATGTCTTTGCAAGAGTACTTTTTGATTCAGGCGCAGATAAGTCTTTCGTAGATCATAAGTTTTGTAAATTGTTGAATTTACCTGTCAAAACCTTAAACGCAAACTATGAGGTAGAGTTAGCAGATGGTACCATAGAAACCGTCTCTACTGTGTTAGATGGATGTGTTATGTCCATTAAGAACCATTCTTTTCCTCTGTCTCTACTTCCCTTTAAGTTGGCTGGTTTTGACATAGTTCTGGGTATGGACTGGTTATCTCATAACCAGGCCCAAATTGTCTGTAACTAGAAACAAGTGGTAATAAAGACTCCGTCTGGTGAATCACTTACCATTCGGGGGGATACCCAGTATGGGCTGCCTGAGCAGGTGACTATGCTCAAGGCTTCCAAGTGTTTGAAGAAGGGGTGCGTCATTTACATGGCGCAAGTGATTATTGATGAGCCTAAACCGAAGATAGAAGACATCCCTGTTATTTCTGAGTACCCAGAAGTGTTTCCTGAAGATCTACCTGGATTACCACCAGATAGACAAGTTGAATTCAGGATCGATATCATCCCCGGAGCGGCACCAGTTGCCAGAGCACCATACAGATTGGCACCCACAGAAATAAAGGAGTTGCGGACGCAGCTAGATGAATTGCTGGCTAAAGGTTTCATTAGACCTAGTTCATCTCCTTGGGGAGCGCCAATCTTGTTTGTCAAGAAGAAGGATGGGTCGATGCGTCTGTGCATCGACTATCGCGAGCTTAATAAAGTCACGATCAAGAATAGGTATCCTTTGCCCAGAATCGACGATTTGTTCGATCAGCTTCAAGGGGCAAGTTACTTCTCAAAGATTGATTTGAGGTCAGGCTACCATCAATTGAAGGTCAAGGATGAAGACGTGCACAAGACTGCATTTAGGACTCGTTACGGTCACTACAAGTTCCTAGTGATGCCTTTTGGGCTCACTAATGCACCGGCTGCGTTCATGGATCTCATGAATCGCGTTTGCAAGCCATACTTAGATAAATTTGTTATCGTCTTCATCGATGATATCCTTATTTATTCAAAGAATCAAACTGACCATGAGAAACACCTTCGTTGTATTCTCAAACTTCTTCATCAGGAGAAGCTCTATGCCAAATTCTCTAAGTGTGAGTTTTGGCTACGAGAAGTCCAATTTCTTGGACACGTGGTCAGTGAGCGTGGTATCCAAGTGGATCCCGCTAAAGTAGAAGTTGTTTTGAATTGGCAAGAGCCAAAGACGCCTACGAAGATTCGTAGCTTCCTGGGATTGGCAGGATATTACAGGCGTTTCATTGAAAATTTTTCAAGGATTGCTGCACCCCTAACTTCCTTGACCAAGAAGAAAGTAAAGTTCGTTTGGGGCCCTAAACAGCAAGAATCCTTTGATGTTTTGAAACAAAAGTTGAGCAACGCTCCTGTACTTACCTTACCTGAAGGCGCTGAAGAATTTGTAGTTTATTGTGATGCATCACACACTGGCATGGGGTGTGTGCTTATGCAGAAAGGCAAGGTTATTGCCTATGCATCACGACAGTTAAAGGTGCACGAAAAGAATTACACCACCCATGACTTGGAATTGGGTGCCGTTGTGTTCGCACTAAAGCTGTGGAGGCATTATCTTTATGGAATCAAGTTTGTGATCTATTCCGATCACAAGAGCCTCCAGCATCTGTTTAATCATAAAGAATTAAACATGAGGCAACGCCGTTGGATGGAGACCTTGAATGACTATGATTGTGAAATCAAGTACCATCCCGGCAAGGCGAATGTAGTCGCTGATGCCTTGAGTCGAAAGGAAAGGATAAAACCTATCCGGATCAATGCCAAGCGCATGGAGATAAAGAATAATTTGATGGAAAGGTTGTTAGCTGCACAGAAGGAAGCTGTGTTAGAAGCTAACTATCCTAATGAAAAGTTAGGAGTAACCGAGGAGCAGTTAACTCTTAGCAAGGACGGAATTTTACGGTTAAACGGACGAATATGGGTTCCAATTTATGGAGGACTTCGAGATGTCATCCTCCAGGAAGCCCATAGTTCCAAATACTCTGTTCATCCTGGAGCTGATAAGATGTACCAGGATTTAAAGGCAAATTATTGGTGGATAGGCTTGAAAAAGTCTGTAGCCGCTCATGTAGCAAAATGCTTAACATGTGCGCAAGTCAAAGCCGAGCATCAGAAACCGTCAGGTTTGCTACAACAGCCTGAACTTCCTACGTGGAAGTGGGAAATGGTAACTATGGATTTTATTACCAAGTTACCCAAGACAAGGAAAGGAAATGATACGATATGGGTTATAGTTGACCGACTGACTAAGTCAGCTCATTTCTTACCCATCAAGGAGACTTATAGCTCCGATATGTTAGCCCAGTTATACGTTGATAAGATTGTAGCCTTACATGGCATACCTGTAGCTATTATCTCTGATAGAGATACTAGGTACACATCACATTTTTGGAAGAGTTTCCAACAATCTTTGCGCACACGTTTGAACTTTAGTACGGCTTACCATCCTCAGACTGACGGTCAGAGTGAGCGTACTATTCAAACGTTGGAAGACATGCTACGTGCATGTGCGATCGATTTGGGAGGTAGTTGGGATAAGAACCTACCGTTAATCGAATTCTCCTACAACAATAGCTACCATACCAGCATTAAAGCTGCGCCTTTTGAGGCATTATACGGTAGAAAGTGTAGATCGCCAGTTTGTTGGGCGGAAGTCGGAGAAGTCCAGTTATCAGGACCAGAAATCGTATTCGAAACGACGGACAAGATTGTCCAGATTCGTGAAAATCTCAAAGCTGCCCAGGATAGGCAGAAGAGTTATGCTGATCCAAATCGTAAGGATTTTCACTTCGAAGTAGGTGACAAAGTCCTACTTAAAGTCTCGCCCTGGAAGGGAGTGATGCGATTTGGTAAGAAAGGCAAGCTAAGCCCGAGATACATAGGACCTTTCGAGGTTATCGAACGTGTCGGGTCAGTTGCCTATAAGTTGAACTTACCAGAAGAGCTCAGTGGAATTCACAATGTGTTCCACATCTGCAATCTAAAGAAGTGTTTCGCTGACGAATCACTGGTTATACCACATACAGATGTGCATATAGACGCGAGCTTAAAATTTGTTGAAAAACCTTTGTCGATTGAAGATCGACAGGTAAGGAAGCTTCGAAGGAAGCATATACCTTTTGTAAAGGTCAAATGGGATGCCCGTAGAGGTCCCGAATACACGTGGGAGGTTGAATCCACGATGAAAGAAAAGTACCCTTACTTATTTCAGTAAATCTTGGGTCGAGATTTATTTTAAGGGGGTGAGGATGTAACACCTCGAAAATTCACGTCCTATAATGTGTAGACACGTGTCAAATGTTAAACGTGTGAAAGAAATATTATAGAAGGACTAAAGTTGACAAACATGGAAAGTATGTGAATATACGTATTCTAAGTGTCAATTGTGAATAAATATATTGTACATTAACCCTACATGATGCTCATACCATCAAACGAATAAATCATGGATCATACGAAGCTAAAAGTGAGAGATTTCAAACTACAGGGGCTAATTGTGTCAACATGTTTAATTTATACCTCTGAGTGACCTTTTGACGAACCCGAAGCTTTGTAACTGTTAATTATGCTCACTAGAATACACGACATAAATTTCATAAAGTTTCGTAATCGTATGAGAAAGTTATGATCAAACTCGTGTGCGAAGTGTTAAAGCGTAAACGTCGAAAGTTAGAACTTTTCGGGTAACAACAAAGTTAACCGAGGACTAAACGAAGTGGGTATATATTTTAAAGCCCCTTTTGATCAAGGTTGAAGGATTATAATGCAAGAAATGCAAGGAACAAGAGCCTTTTCGAAGTTTGAAGAGACAAGGACTAAAAATGCAAATTAACGAAAGTTGTTTGGCTGACCCACTAGGGGGTCGCGTAGCGCGAGCCTGAAGGCTCTAGCAGTGGCGCTACGCCACTGCCATGTCTGGGCAGAATCCGAACTTTACGCATAGGGGCCTGCTAGGTGCGTTTGTGGGCGACTTTAACTCGATTTTCCACTTCACTTGACCCCTAAAACAACCCCTAAACATGTAGGACACATGTTGGTAACTCATGGTCAGTCCTAGACTTGTTTGTCAATCATCTATGGTGAGTGACTTTACTATAAATAGGCCTTCAATGTCTCAAACATTCCTCACACCTTCATCTGCCTTCTTGGAGCATTTCTGGAGCTTCAAACCTTCTCTCAAGAGTTCTCTAATCAAGCTTAGGACCTTTGTAAGTTTCCTAACCTTCTTTAATTACTTCTAGCTTAGTTAATTAGCTAAAAGTCAAACCGACGTAATTACAGTTTGACTTCTAGATTAGTCAATAATGGCTCAGTCAATTCTCGAATCAAAAGTAGATATAAGATGGTATTTATGTGGGTAATAAAACCTCAAAAGGGTTTCCCCTGATCATCACTCTAACCAGGTCAAAAGTCGGGTCAAACCTTTATTTAAAAAGTCAACAGGATGCTTAAAATGTCATTTATGCATAATTAGCTATCTAGAACATATATAACCTGTTTGATCATTGTTATAACTTAGTAATTAGTGTAAGAAAATGTCCAAACACGTTCAACCCGACTATTTCCTGTTTAGACCCGGTTCGGAACCGAAAGTCACATAGTTTGACTTTCACTTTGACTTTCAGTTCTGACCCGTTTAGGCATGTTTTAGAAATGCCTCAGAGCTTTAATTGGATTAGGTTACATGTTAGAACAACCCTCTGTGATCACACACCTTGGTTCATTAGTTATCCAATTAATATGCATGTTTCCGTTAATTGCTCATATGTTGACCGTTATGCCCTTATTACCTTAAAACGTGATTTATGAAAATGTAAAAGTGTAGAAACCCTTGTTACTGATATATAGACTTGTATGCTAAGTTTGACATCAGTTTGACCTGTAAATTAAGAGTTATGCTCATTATCGCAAAATTAATGCTTTATGTTAATAAAATAGCGTAATTAGCGTATAGCCTAGTTAAACATACTTTTTGGTATCAAATATTTTACCCACTGATGTAATATATTATTTTGGGATTTTTAAATATTTTTAATTAATTTTAGGCTGAGCATAACGCATAGTCGTAGGCTTAAGTCGGTAATTGTCGGTTTTGCCCTTACGGGCCATAAAATGAGTTTTACATATCTAAACGACTCCAAACCTTTTGCTATTGATCACGTATAATAAATAAATTATTTTAAGCCTTCTGGAAATATAAACATATCAGATTTAAGTATCGAACCCGGAAATGGCCTTTAATCGCCTTAATTAGCGTTTTTAGCGCATAGTATGTTTTAAAATCATATTGGACATACCCGGGTTGATACCTACTGATATAAGAGGCAAATTATAATATTTTAACAGTAAGCAAAGGTTGATAAACTCAGACTTCAGTTTTGAGCTTTTCGGCTTATGTGAAATTACCAAAATACCCCTACGGGGCCTAGTTTGGTTAAAAATGATAAGTTTCACATACATGCTTTAACCTACTGATATAACTTAGCAAATTGAGTATATTTGCTGATTACATCAGACCTGTAACTCAGGTTGTCACTTAAACTCTTTTATAAACTCTTAAATGACCAAACTACCCCTACGGGGCCTAGTTTGCGTTTAACCACGTTTCGGGCATAACGAAAGACACCTTACTGATGTCACAACATATTTGAGACATAATTAACTTAGGAAACCTGTATATAGCTCTCATGACTACCCGTCACGCTTATTACGCGTACGGTTCGGTTTATGTAACAAGTTTACATAAATTAGCCGAAACGGGTCAAACCTTAACGGTTTTATCTCAAAATCCGGAATGTGAATAATAAACCCATATTAAACAAGTCTTCAAACTTGTCGGGTCTGAATCACATTCTATCCGGTCTTCGCTTAATCGTGCGTACGAACCGTATCTTGAAACTAGCCGGTCTAAGCTTAAGCTTAATAAAAGACCCGTTAGCATTCTAATAGGTTATTATAAACCTTCGTTCCAGATTAGGAGAACCAGTAAAAGCTACGTGCATTTCTCTTGTTGTGATTAATACTTACTCAGGTAAATACTTTTAACTTATTTTCCCTATACGGGCTTGGGTTACGGTACATAGCGTACCGCTTGATCGAGCATCAAATCTCCACGCTTAGTGGGTAGTTGAATAATTTGATCGGCTCGTTTAAACAGTCTTGCTCACTTTACAGCCTTTGGGGGGTTAATGACCATGTCCCGGATATCCTTGGCATCATCTTACGAGATTGGCCACGACCTGAGCACGGGGTGTAGGCGTACACCTGTCGTGTATAACTCAATTATGTGGTGTGTCTATTGATCTTTAACCCGGACTAGATCCGGGCTACTGAACGCATAAGTAACATGTAATTCGTTCACAAGATTACAATATTAAATAATTCTCCCAAGTTAAATAAAAATGTTTATGCCATGTGCATCCAAACCAATTTTCAATCATTTTCTAAAATGAGTCAGTTGAATGTATTTACCAGTGTAAACTGACGTATTTTCCCAAAAAGACTGAATGCAGGTACTAAACGAAATTTGGCTGGATTGTCTCCTAAGCATCAATAAAAGTCTCGCCAACTTAGGATGCCAGAAGTCTGTTGAACCATAAATGTTATTTTGTTTCGATCCTACTGTGGATAAACACCGGATATTGTGACTTTGATTACAATAAATAAATTCGGTTGTATTATATTTTAAATTTGCTTCCGCTGTGCATTATTATATTGTGTTGTTTGACTATTACGTTGCCAACCACGTCACGATACTCCCCCACCGGGCCCACCGGTGACACGTGGAAATCGGGGTGTGACAGGTTGGTATCAGAGCCAACTCTGAGTGAATTAAACACTAGCCTTTTGTGTTTAATCTCAGTTACACAATTGCACATATCTAAACCTTTGAGTCTAGACTTATAACATAGGATAAATTCCACTTTATTCGGGTTTTTGTTTTGTCCTTTAAATTTATTATTTTTGTTATTGTTATCTTATGCTGTATTGACAGGACTCTTGACAAAAATGCCTCCAAGATTCTTCAGAACACGAGGACGAGGCAAGGGGCCAGTCACCACCCCCAATGATCATGAAGCTGGACCGTCCAATGTACGAGCTCCAACGGCTACGGAGAGCGAAAATCCACGACGGAACAGGAGAAACCTGTTCGAGCCAGCAAGACGATCTGTTTCGCACAGCTCGACACCTCCGGTCCACAATTCATACGGACCACATTCGGAAGACGAGCCCAATAACCCTCTGCCTTCCTACATACCGCTACAAAGATCTTTGTCCCATCATTCTTATGGGGACCCTACTCCAGTCTTCAGAGGCCAGTTCAACCCGGCCAACTACTTACAAGAACCCGTGGGTTTTAACCCACTGGGTCCAGAGGACCACTTTTCAGGAGATCACGCAGATGAGATGGACGAGGATACGGACCCCACGTCATGCCGGCGAGTGGTACTCCAAACCATCCGATCGAAATCTCCGATGGATCGTCTCTTCACGGATCACCCTATGGTGGTCCAGACAGCTTCCAAGCCATGTTCGCTCAGCACGAGTGGTATTATACGCCTTCTCACCACTCGTCGTCTCATGGGCAGCAACAGCAACAGCAGCAGGAGCCACAGCCGCAGCCGCATCATCAAGATTCATCTGAGGATCACCGGTCTGTGGCAGTTACGCCACCACCTCCACCTCCACCAGTTCAACCGGCACCTCCTCAACCGCCAAGGCGTAGGAGAACCGGTGCCCGCATGTCGGTACGACCGGGGGGCTTCAATTTCAGTTCCCCACGTCAGTCAAGTGCTAGCCACTACCCACCATATCAGGAGGACCCACAAATGGGTGGACCTTCCAACCCTGCTGTACTACAGCCACCGCCGATGGGATTTGATAACCCAATCCCGGCATATACGGGTGGCATGGCTTACAACCCGTTTGAACCCCCAACGCATCACAACTATGGGTACGCGGAGGCTGATCCGTACATGGTAGCAGCGAACTACAACACCCAAGGACCCTATGGGGATCCATGGGGGGTGAGTTACCCGAATCAGGGATACCCGATACCTCCTAGACCCATTATCCGGGCTCAATCGCAGCCACGTAGATTCTCACCACCTGAACATGAAGAACTCATTCAGAGGTTGAATCAAGTTGAACGGGTAGTTCACGAGGACCGTAGGGAGAGGCAGGCATTCTTCCAGGGATTAGTAGGCTTGATCAAGGGGAAGAACAAGAAGGATCATTGAATCCTCCCATTTTCTGTATTAGCCCCTGCGTGGGTGTATTCGATTGTTAAGCCCCTATGTGGGTATGTGTGTTGTATGTTTGTTTGAGCCCCTGCGTGGGCCTATCTTTCCATTTTCCGTTAACCCCTGCGTGGGTATGATGTTTAGTTGTTAAGGTCCCTGCGAGGACTAGTTATTTGTTTTAGGCCCCTGCGTGGGCAAGTACTTGTTTAAAAACCCCTGCGTGGGTAGGTTGTTGTTTGGAAAAGACCCGTTTAGGGCAATATGTAACCTATGTATAATTAATGGAATGTTATTTTTATGAATTTCATGTTTGCCATTTGTGCATAAATAATTACAAATGAAATAAATAAATAAATTAAAATCATTCCTTTTAAATTAATCTGCCTATGTAATTATTTAATTAAGGATCTTAAAGTGTGAAACCTAGCCTCGTGTCAAAAATAAGACCGGGCCAAAATGGTAAGACCTGTTTAAAAGATTCAAATCCCTGATAACATCTTAAAACATGTTAACACTCCTGGCAGAAGTGATTCGTTAAAATCACATGTCATTCTTATATGTATAAGGATTCTTTAGAAGATTTCAAACCCAATCATATGATCTCTGAATCATGGGTTAAGATCATCAATTAAGATGATCATATTTTACCATACGTTGGTAATATAATGCCTACGGGCCTTGCTCATTTCTACATGAGCCAAAAGACAGTTGTAGCTTTGACTCACTGTCTGAAAAAGGTAATAAAATATATTTAAACCTTAAAAGCCTTGATTCTCTAAAATCATAGCTTATAATTTAAATTGTTCATGTGACTAAGCCTTATGTGCTAATATATATTGTTATTGTTTATAATTAGGATAAATTTTAATTGAAATCCTAAATTAATACGATTAATAAGTTAACCAAATGTGGTCTCCGTTACCATGGTTAACGAATTACCCTAAGAGGTAATTCCATAATAAACTCCCAAATAAAATATTGTCCTTGTTTTCTGCAACAGTTCAATTCAAATGGATGACTCAAATGAAGTAAATAGCCATCCAGTGGAGCCAAATGTGAACGCCCAGATTACGTTAACGGGTGCCGAATTAAAAGCGATCATAGACGACGCTGTTACACAGGCTTTGGATAGGCAGTATGAGGAATACAGTGGTACTCGAAGTAGGACCCACTCGGCGTCACATTCAAAGCCCAAGACACATTCTGAGGCTCATAGCAAGCCTCCTCCCAAAAAGAATGGACCCAAGAAAGATGGTGATGACCGTCAGTCCACCAACCACCAAAGTGTCCCATCTCAGCAATTAGTACTGCATCAAGGACCCCGTAACAGGGGTTGCACCTATAAGTACTTCGTGTCTTGTAAACCCAGGGATTTTACTGGGGAAAAAGGAGCCGTCGACTGCATGACTTGGCTGGACGAGATGGACACGGTGGTAGATATCAGCGGGTGCGCTGAAAGGGATGTAGTTAAGTTTGTGTCACAGTCCTTCAAGGGTGAAGCATTGGCATGGTGGAGATCTCTGATGGAGGCCTCCGGAAAGATACCGTTGTATAATATGTCGTGGGATCAATTCATTGCCCTAATCAAGGAAAATTTCTGCCCTCAACATGAGGTGGAAAAGATAGAATCTGACTTTCTATCGTTGGTGATGACGAACCTCGACTGCCAAGCTTATCTGACAAGCTTCAATACGCTTTCCCGGTTGGTTCCTTACTTGGTAACCCTGGAGCCAAAAAGAATCGCTCGCTTTATTGGTGGTTTAGCTCCGGAAATCAAGGCCAGTGTAAAAGCTTCTCGGCCAGTTACCTTCAGGTCTGTAACTGACCTTTCCTTATCCCTCACTCTAGATGCGGTCAGGCAGAGATCGCTAAGGAATAAGGAGGCTGAGAAGAGGAAGCGTGGAGATGATGGTTCGCGGAAGTCGAACAAGAAACACCGTGGGAACGGTGATAACAAAAAGGGACCTGAGTCGAGGAAGGATGGGCATAAGTCTGATGAGAAGCCCAAGTGTAAAATTTGCAAGAAGCAGCACTATGGAAAGTGCAGACTGGAGTCGAATTCTCAGACTCAGTCAAAACCCTTTGCTTGTGGAATTTGCAAGTCCACGGATCATAAAACCCTGGATTGCAAAAAGATAAAAGACGCAACGTGCTACCGTTGCAATGAGAAGCGGCACATCAAGACAAACTGCCCAAAATACAACAAGAAGCCTGAGGAGGCTAAGAAGACTAATGCCAGAGTCTTCAGAATGGACGCGAAAGAAGCTGTGCAAGACGATAATGTCATAACAGTTACTTTCCTTGTAAATGATGTCTTTGCAAGAGTACTTTTTGATTCAGGCGCAGATAAGTCTTTCGTAGATCATAAGTTTTGTAAATTGTTGAATTTACCTGTCAAAACCTTAAACGCAAACTATGAGGTAGAGTTAGCAGATGGTACCATAGAAACCGTCTCTACTGTGTTAGATGGATGTGTTATGTCCATTAAGAACCATTCTTTTCCTCTGTCTCTACTTCCCTTTAAGTTGGCTGGTTTTGACATAGTTCTGGGTATGGACTGGTTATCTCATAACCAGGCCCAAATTGTCTGTAACCAGAAACAAGTGGTAATAAAGACTCCGTCTGGTGAATCACTTACCATTCGGGGGGATACCCAGTATGGGCTGCCTGAGCAGGTGACTATGCTCAAGGCTTCCAAGTGTTTGAAGAAGGGGTGCGTCATTTACATGGCGCAAGTGATTATTGATGAGCCTAAACCGAAGATAGAAGACATCCCTGTTATTTCTGAGTACCCAGAAGTGTTTCCTGAAGATCTACCTGGATTACCACCAGATAGACAAGTTGAATTCAGGATCGATATCATCCCCGGAGCGGCACCAGTTGCCAGAGCACCATACAGATTGGCACCCACAGAAATAAAGGAGTTGCGGACGCAGCTAGATGAATTGCTGGCTAAAGGTTTCATTAGACCTAGTTCATCTCCTTGGGGAGCGCCAATCTTGTTTGTCAAGAAGAAGGATGGGTCGATGCGTCTGTGCATCGACTATCGCGAGCTTAATAAAGTCACGATCAAGAATAGGTATCCTTTGCCCAGAATCGACGATTTGTTCGATCAGCTTCAAGGGGCAAGTTACTTCTCAAAGATTGATTTGAGGTCAGGCTACCATCAATTGAAGGTCAAGGATGAAGACGTGCACAAGACTGCATTTAGGACTCGTTACGGTCACTACAAGTTCCTAGTGATGCCTTTTGGGCTCACTAATGCACCGGCTGCGTTCATGGATCTCATGAATCGCGTTTGCAAGCCATACTTAGATAAATTTGTTATCGTCTTCATCGATGATATCCTTATTTATTCAAAGAATCAAACTGACCATGAGAAACACCTTCGTTGTATTCTCAAACTTCTTCATCAGGAGAAGCTCTATGCCAAATTCTCTAAGTGTGAGTTTTGGCTACGAGAAGTCCAATTTCTTGGACACGTGGTCAGTGAGCGTGGTATCCAAGTGGATCCCGCTAAAGTAGAAGCTGTTTTGAATTGGCAAGAGCCAAAGACGCCTACGGAGATTCGTAGCTTCCTGGGATTGGCAGGATATTACAGGCGTTTCATTGAAAATTTTTCAAGGATTGCTGCACCCCTAACTTCCTTGACCAAGAAGAAAGTAAAGTTCGTTTGGGGCCCTAAACAGCAAGAATCCTTTGATGTTTTGAAACAAAAGTTGAGCAACGCTCCTGTACTTACCTTACCTGAAGGCGCTGAAGAATTTGTAGTTTATTGTGATGCATCACACACTGGCATGGGGTGTGTGCTTATGCAGAAAAGGCAAGGTTATTGCCTATGCATCACGACAGTTAAAGGTGCACGAAAAGAATTACACCACCCATGACTTGGAATTGGGTGCCGTTGTGTTCGCACTAAAGCTGTGGAGGCATTATCTTTATGGAATCAAGTTTGTGATCTATTCCGATCACAAGAGCCTCCAGCATCTGTTTAATCAGAAAGAATTAAACATGAGGCAACGCCGTTGGATGGAGACCTTGAATGACTATGATTGTGAAATCAAGTACCATCCCGGCAAGGCGAATGTAGTCGCTGATGCCTTGAGTCGAAAGGAAAGGATAAAACCTATCCGGATCAATGCCAAGCGCATGGAGATAAAGAATAATTTGATGGAAAGGTTGTTAGCTGCACAGAAGGAAGCTGTGTTAGAAGCTAACTATCCTAATGAAAAGTTAGGAGTAACCGAGGAGCAGTTAACTCTTAGCAAGGACGGAATTTTACGGTTAAACGGACGAATATGGGTTCCAATTTATGGAGGACTTCGAGATGTCATCCTCCAGGAAGCCCATAGTTCCAAATACTCTGTTCATCCTGGAGCTGATAAGATGTACCAGGATTTAAAGGCAAATTATTGGTGGATAGGCTTGAAAAAGTCTGTAGCCGCTCATGTAGCAAAATGCTTAACATGTGCGCAAGTCAAAGCCGAGCATCAGAAACCGTCAGGTTTGCTACAACAGCCTGAACTTCCTACGTGGAAGTGGGAAATGGTAACTATGGATTTTATTACCAAGTTACCCAAGACAAGGAAAGGAAATGATACGATATGGGTTATAGTTGACCGACTGACTAAGTCAGCTCATTTCTTACCCATCAAGGAGACTTATAGCTCCGATATGTTAGCCCAGTTATACGTTGATAAGATTGTAGCCTTACATGGCATACCTGTAGCTATTATCTCTGATAGAGATACTAGGTACACATCACATTTTTGGAAGAGTTTCCAACAATCTTTGCGCACACGTTTGAACTTTAGTACGGCTTACCATCCTCAGACTGACGGTCAGAGTGAGCGTACTATTCAAACGTTGGAAGACATGCTACGTGCATGTGCGATCGATTTGGGAGGTAGTTGGGATAAGAACCTACCGTTAATCGAATTCTCCTACAACAATAGCTACCATACCAGCATTAAAGCTGCGCCTTTTGAGGCATTATACGGTAGAAAGTGTAGATCGCCAGTTTGTTGGGCGGAAGTCGGAGAAGTCCAGTTATCAGGACCAGAAATCGTATTCGAAACGACGGACAAGATTGTCCAGATTCATGAAAATCTCAAAGCTGCCCAGGATAGGCAGAAGAGTTATGCTGATCCAAATCGTAAGGATTTTCACTTCGAAGTAGGTGACAAAGTCCTACTTAAAGTCTCGCCCTGGAAGGGAGTGATGCGATTTGGTAAGAAAGGCAAGCTAAGCCCGAGATACATAGGACCTTTCGAGGTTATCGAACGTGTCGGGTCAGTTGCCTATAAGTTGAACTTACCAGAAGAGCTCAGTGGAATTCACAATGTGTTCCACATCTGCAATCTAAAGAAGTGTTTCGCTGACGAATCACTGGTTATACCACATACAGATGTGCATATAGACGCGAGCTTAAAATTTGTTGAAAAACCTTTGTCGATTGAAGATCGACAGGTAAGGAAGCTTCGAAGGAAGCATATACCTTTTGTAAAGGTCAAATGGGATGCCCGTAGAGGTCCCGAATACACGTGGGAGGTTGAATCCACGATGAAAGAAAAGTACCCTTACTTATTTCAGTAAATCTTGGGTCGAGATTTATTTTAAGGGGGTGAGGATGTAACACCTCGAAAATTCACGTCCTATAATGTGTAGACACGTGTCAAATGTTAAACGTGTGAAAGAAATATTATAGAAGGACTAAAGTTGACAAACATGGAAAGTATGTGAATATACGTATTCTAAGTGTCAATTGTGAATAAATATATTGTACAGTAACCCTACATGATGCTCATACCATCAAACGAATAAATCATGGATCATACGAAGCTAAAAGTGAGAGATTTCAAACTACAGGGGCTAATTGTGTCAACATGTTTAATTTATACCTCTGAGTGACCTTTTGATGAACCCGAAGCTTTGTAACTGTTAATTATGCTCACTAGAATACACGACATAAATTTCATAAAGTTTCGTAATCGTATGAGAAAATTATGATCAAACTCGTGTGCGAAGTGTTAAAGCGTAAACGTCGAAAGTTAGAACTTTTCGGGTAACAACAAAGTTAACCGAGGACTAAACGAAGTGGGTATATATTTTAAAGCCCTTTTTGATCAAGGTTGAAGGATCATAATGCAAGAAATGCAAGGAACAAGAGCCTTTTCGAAGTTTGAAGAGACAAGGACTAAAAATGCAAATTAACGAAAGTTGTTTGGCTGACCCACTAGGGGGTCGCGTAGCGCGAGCCTGAAGGCTCTAGCAGTGGCGCTACGCCACTGCCATGTCTGGGCAGAATCCGAACTTTACGCATAGGGGCCTGCTAGGTGCGTTTGTGGGCGACTTTAACTCGATTTTCCACTTCACTTGACCCCTAAAACAACCCCTAAACATGTAGGACACATGTTGGTAACTCATGGTCAGTCCTAGACTTGTTTGTCAATCATCTATGGTGAGTGACTTTACTATAAATAGGCCTTCAATGTCTCAAACATTCCTCACACCTTCATCTGCCTTCTTGGAGCATTTCTGGAGCTTCAAACCTTCTCTCAAGAGTTCTCTAATCAAGCTTAGGACCTTTGTAAGTTGCCTAACCTTCTTTAATTACTTCTAGCTTAGTTAATTAGCTAAAAGTCAAACCGACGTAATTACAGTTTGACTTCTTGATTAGTCAATAATGGCTCAGTCAATTCTCGAATCAAAAGTAGATATAAGATGGTATTTATGTGGGTAATAAAACCTCAAAAGGGTTTCCCCTGATCATCACTCTAACCAGGTCAAAAGTCGGGTCAAACCTTTATTTAAAAAGTCAACAGGATGCTTAAAATGTCATTTATGCATAATTAGCTATCTAGAACATATATAACCTGTTTGATCATTGTTATAACTTAGTAATTAGTGTAAGAACATGTCCAAACACGTTCAACCCGACTATTTCCTGTTTAGACCCGGTTCGGAACCGAAAGTCACATAGTTTGACTTTCACTTTGACTTTCAGTTCTGACCCATTTAGGCATGTTTTAGAAATGCCTCAGAGCTTTAATTGGATTAGGTTACATGTTAGAACAACCCTCTGTGATCACACACCTTGGTTCATTAGTTATCCAATTAATATGCATGTTTCCGTTAATTGCTCATATGTTGACCGTTATGCCCTTATTACCTTAAAACGTGATTTATGAAAATGTAAAAGTGTAGAAACCCTTGTTACTGATATATAGACTTGTATGCGAAGTTTGACATCAGTTTGACCTGTAAATTAAGAGTTATGCTCATTATCGCAAAATTAATGCTTTATGTTAATAAAATAGCGTAATTAGCGTATAGCCTAGTTAAACATACTTTTTGGTATCAAATATTTTACCCACTGATGTAATATATTATTTTGGGATTTTTAAATATTTTTAATTAATTTTAGGCTGAGCATAACGCATAGTCGTAGGCTTAAGTCGGTAATTGTCGGTTTTGCCCTTACGGGCCATAAAATGAGTTTTACATATCTAAACGACTCCAAACCTTTTGCTACTGATCACATATGATAAATAAATTATTTTAAGCCTTCTGGAAATATAAAAATATCAGATTTAAGTATCGAACCCGGAAATGGCCTTTAATCGCCTTAATTAGCGTTTTTAGCGCATAGTATGTTTTAAAATCATATTGGACATACCCGGGTTGATACCTACTGATATAAGAGGCAAATTATAATATTTTAACAGTAAGCAAAGGTTGATAAACTCAGACTTCAGTTTTGAGCTTTTCGGCTTATGTGAAATTACCAAAATACCCCTACGGGGCCTAGTTTGGTTAAAAATGATAAGTTTCACATACATGCTTTAACCTACTGATATAACTTAGCAAATTGAGTATATTTGCTGATTACATCAGACCTGTAACTCAGGTTGTCACTTAAACTCTTTTATAAACTCTTAAATGACCAAACTACCCCTACGGGGCCTAGTTTGCGTTTAACCACGTTTCGGGCATAACGAAAGACACCTTACTGATGTCACAACATATTTGAGACATAATTAACTTAGGAAACCTGTATATAGCTCTCATGACTACCCGTCACGCTTATTACGCGTACGGTTCGGTTTATGTAACAAGTTTACATAAATTAGCCGAAACGGGTCAAACCTTAACGGTTTTATCTCAAAATCCGGAATGTGAATAATAAACCCATATTAAACAAGTCTTCAAACTTGTCGGGTCTGAATCACATTCTATCCGGTCTTCGCTTAATCGTGCGTACGAACCGTATCTTGAAACTAGCCGGTCTAAGCTTAAGCTTAATAAAAGACCCGTTAGCATTCTAATAGGTTATTATAAACCTTCGTTCCAGATTAGGAGAACCAGTAAAAGCTACGTGCATTTCTCTTGTTGTGATTAATACTTACTCAGGTAAATACTTTTAACTTATTTTCCCTATACGGGCTTGGGTTACGGTACATAGCGTACCGCTTGATCGAGCATCAAATCTCCACGCTTAGTGGGTAGTTGAATAATTTGATCGGCTCGTTTAAACAGTCTTGCTCACTTTACAGCCTTTGGGGGGTTAATGACCATGTCCCGGATATCCTTGGCATCATCTTACGAGATTGGCCACGACCTGAGCACGGGGTGTAGGCGTACACCTGTCGTGTATAACTCAATTATGTGGTGTGTCTATTGATCTTTAACCCGGACTAGATCCGGGCTACTGAACGCATAAGTAACATGTAATTCGTTCACAAGATTACAATATTAAACAATTCTCCCAAGTTAAATAAAAATGTTTATGCCATGTGCATCCAAACCAATTTTCAATCATTTTCTAAAATGAGTCAGTTGAATGTATTTACCAGTGTAAACTGACGTATTTTCCCAAAAAGACTGAATGCAGGTACTAAACGAAATTTGGCTGGATTGTCTCCTAAGCATCAATAAAAGTCTCGCCAACTTAGGATGCCAGAAGTCTGTTGAACCATAAATGTTATTTTGTTTCGATCCTACTGTGGATAAACACCGGATATTGTGACTTTGATTACAATAAATAAATTCGGTTGTATTATATTTTAAATTTGCTTCCGCTGTGCATTATTATATTGTGTTGTTTGATTATTACGTTGCCAACCTGCACGTGGTTAATTCAATAAACCTCAGGATATCACCTAAGATGTTAGCAATATCCTCTTCCAGCATCCTGGTCACAAATAAACAAACAAAGGCAGGATATTGGTCAGGATACGTATGTTAAGAAAATGACCCCTAACAATTGTCCCCAAATATATCGGTTGGTATACCAATCCAACGGATATATTTCAAAAATCTTATCCCATAACTCAAGGCATTTAAAACGAAGCGACGGTCAAGATCACATCGTAACTTCCAACGCGTTTTTTACTCAATGGATATCCACTATGCCCCTATATCTTCTCTTTTCTTGTTTGAAAAGCAGATATCTTCAACAGAACCTTCAGGTAATTCTCCATTTCTGATTTTCTTCCTGTCAATTTACTTCACCTTACTTGCAATGGACGCCGAGACCTTCACCCAGCAGAATCTCCTTAAAAATCCCGAAAAGGAGATCTGCGCTTTTGACAACGCAGACATTGCAGCTTTAAGAGCCTCCGGCGCTTTCCCTGACAGCACGGTCTTTAGACCATTCGATCGGTCAATCCGATCGGATGTTTCTTCCACCGAATGGGTTTGTTTTCCAGCATATCCTTTTTCATTAGGTCTTCGATACCCTTTTCCTGAATTCATGATGCAGTTCTTTCGAATTACCGGCATCTCTTTTGCTCAAACCATTCCCATGGTTTGGAGAGTACTAATTGTACTCAACTAAATCAAAAACCTCCATTGCTCCGACCTCTGCATCGAGGATTTACCTATTGCTTATCGCCTCCGATCCCATGGCTCTAGCCGGTTCTTGCTCTTCTCGACCTCCAGCAAACCCCTGATTCTCAAAGCCACCAAAAACGAAGACGGATGGCAACGCAAATTCTTCTTTGTCAAACGAGATTCCATTGCTGAGGGTGCCAACCTTCCGGTGGAGTGGTTAACCACCGGTAGGATCATAAATATCCTCATAGACCATTTGATTGTTATCTTCTATTAATACTCTTCTTTTTTTATCTTTATGCAGTGAACTTTAAGGAAGTTGCTCCCCCTACCGCTGAGTCAGAAGAGAGAATCAATACTGTTTACCGGTTACCTGCAATAGACAGGACTTTCACCACACACGTCCCGAGTTCCAGTCAATACTCATCATCCGAGATGTCTGGTAAGAATTTCTTTCAAAATAATTAGTCACAACAGCATAATGATAAGATAAAGAGTAAAACTTTTCCCTTTATGCAGCACCAGCTAAGATCCCTGAAGTCTTTGATCTTGACGAATTGGACAGCAATTCTGACCAGATCCAGGTCAAGAAGGAACCTAGCCCCAAGACCACAGCTACATCCAAACCCAGCAGCTCCAAAGCCATCATCATTCCTAAACCTTCACCGGCTACCAAGCCCCAGAGTTCAAGTTCCCGCAAAAGGAAAGAACCCGATTCCCCTGTCATTTCTGACACCTTTCCTTATGAGAAGCACGGGTTCATTGAAGCCAGCGGGTTTATGACTTCTTTTCTTAACCAGGTTAGTATCCTCATATCATATCCTGCAATTTAGATTATTTTCAAAGATTTAACAATATTAATCCCTGTCCTCTTACCTTTGTAGGGTCTTGAGCGTTTAGTTCATTTATATCAAGAATCCTGCAGGCTTAACAAAACACTTGAATCTAAGCTAAAGGAAGCAGAAATCACAATCTCCAACCAAGGTATGATTGCAGCCGCCAAATCTCATCATTACGAGGAGAAATACAAAGCTATGACCCAAGAACACCAAGTTGCTCTCAACAAAGCTACTCTTCAAGCCCAGGCCGATCTGGAAGCCGGCCATGTGCAATACGAACGGGATATGGCCAGCTACCGGGAAAGCCTCAAAAGTTCCGTCGTCATTTCTCTCCTCCAAGCCAGGTTGAAGATGGCTCATGAAGCCAAAACATTAGGTTTCGAATGCCCTTCTTGGGATGTTGGTGCTTGGGAGACCAAGCTGAAGAACCTCGGCGGCACCTCTTCCAAATCAACTGTCGAAGAACCTTCCAAAGTAGTTGAAAAAGCAACCGATGCTGAGAAGGATGCTGAGGCGGATCCCAAGACGGATGTTGCTGAGATCACTATGGACCAAGAAGGCACTACCCCCTAGAGCTTATTTCCTTTAAATCATTCGAACAATTTTATGTTTTTATGAACAATTTATATTTCTGTATCGAAACAATTTGATAGCCGAAGGTGGATGGGTCCTGGGTTTCAGGATGAAACCTTCGGTTATCAACCAGTATTGATTGCTTAAGAATAATTTCATCTTTTTATTTTTCTAAGTGTAAATCTTAGCTTTACAAAAAATTTCATACTGTTATCTTATAAAATATCCTGATCAGTATGCTCAGCGGTATACTGTAAAAACCTTTTATTAGATAGAACTTCCAAACGTTCCTTCAACTTTGTAAAAATTTCTTTAGAAAGTGAAAAACAGTCTATCTTTTCAAAACCAAGTTTTGATAATATTTAAATGATCAGAGTTCCAAACTAATACTAGTTTCAAACACCCTAATCAAATATCCTGAAAAGGACTTTGAGAATATATCAGGATACTTAAAATAATGTTACTAAAAACTTAGACGACGTTTACAAAGGAAAGATCATACCAGAAATAGGGTATAAACCTATTACCAAACTTCAATCCCTTTGCAACTCTCCCAACGATGGTGTCCCCTGTGCAAGGTACTTAGTGCATTAGTTTCGAGCCTCATCCTTTTAGCTTTACATCACCATCTTGGCAGGGATGTCCCCTGTGTACAATGTCTTCAAATACTTTAGAAATCTACTGAATGTCAGTTTCCATTGCCTTGGCAATTTTTTACGTCCCAAGGGTAAAACCCAAGGATGTACTGGAGATAAATCCCTTGTATCCTGGGGAAAATCCCAAATTTTCATGCGCTACAGGCGGGAGTGTATAAACTCCAAGACTTATAAAGGTGAAAACCTTTAAACCGTAGAGAGTATGAAAATACCCTTTCGTGAGAGAGGGTGATCAATCCTCATATACCTTTAGGATTCAGGATATAGCCAACAGTAACGAAATTGTCAGCCACTTTTACATGGACTGGTCCCGCCACCTTGAACTATCCCTGAATAACTTGCGCTCCAGGCGGGGTGTTTAAACCCAATTCGGAAGAAAGGTGAATACCTTTAAACCTGTGAAGGGATCAGTATCCCTTAAACGTGAGAGAGGGGGCCAATCCTCTAATCTTTCGAGTTATCCTGAGTACATATCCTGGAGCTATATCCTGAAACATATCTTGCAAAACAATTGTAAACTAAGGTGGGTGTTAGCTTAGCTAACACCCCTCCGATGCTTAAGTCAGTATTGGGTTACAAAGAACAAATTAAACCAAACATATTTAAAAAAGGTAGAATTCATACCATCCTGAGTTAGAAATTAAATTCTAAACTCACTTGAAATAGAGCTTAAGGTGTATAGCATTCCAAGATCTCGGTAGCATATCCCCCTCCATATTCTTGAGTCTGTATGCTCCTTTCCCTGCTTCTGATTCAACTTCGTATGGTCCTTCCCATTTTGGAGCTAATTTGCCATCGGCAGGATTAGTAGTATTCTGAAAAGCCTTTCTTAACACCCAATCTCCAATCTTAAATCTTCTGGTCCTAATATTCTTGTTATATGCCCTAGATATTCTCTGTTGATATGCTGCCATCCTTAGCCTTGCCGCATCTCTCTTCTCATCTATAGTGTCTAAATCCTGACTCAAGGCTTCAGGATTCTGCTCAGGATCACTTAAGATAGATCTTGCAGTAGGTATTGTCATTTCCGTTGGAATCATTGCTTCTGCTCCAAACACCAAGGAAAATGGGGTTTGGCCTGTTGCATTTTTTACCGTTGTCCTATCAGCCCATAAAACAAAGGGTAGTTCTTCTGCCCATCTTCCTTTTTTGGCTCCAAGCCTTTTCTTTAAGTTATTGACAATTATCTTGTTTGAGGATTCTGCTTGTCCATTTGCTTGAGGATGTACCGGAGTAGACGTAATCATTTTGATTCCCCAACTCTTGCAAAAGTCAGTAGTCCTCTTACTTATGAACTGAGAACCATTGTCACAAATTATCTCGGCTGGTACTCCGAATCTGGTCAGGATATTTCTCTTGATGAAGGATACTACTTCTTGGTCTCTAACTTGAACAAATGCTTCTGCTTCAACCCACTTAGAGAAATAATCCGTCATTGCTAGCATAAAGACTTTTCCTCCCGGAGCTTTTGGTAGCTTTCCCACTATATCCATACCCCCACTTCATAAATGGCCAAGGGGAAACAATAGGATATAATGGTTCAGCCGGCTGATGCAGTATGTTACTATGTCTTTGACATGCGTCACATCTTCGAACATATTCTGCGGCATCTTTTCTCATTGTTGGCCAATAATATCCCGTCCTTAACACTTTTGAGAATAACGACCTGCCCCCAGCATGGTTACCACAATCCTCTTCATGTATATCCTGAAGTACTTCTTTGGCTTCAGGATCCTCCAAGCATCTCAAATACGGTCCTGCAAGAGATTTCTTGTATAAAATATTATTTATAATAGTGAATCGTGATACCTTCATCCTAAATGCCTTAGGATTTTCATTTCCAGGGATGTGTCCTTCTTTGAGATATCTCATGATTGGAGCCGTCCAGGATTTAGGATCCTCTTCAGGATGTTCTGCTCCAGGATCCTGAATACCAGCTACTTCTTTATCCTGAGGATTCGTTGCAGGATATAAGACATGTAATATTGGTATTTGCGTCCCTTCAGGTATCCTGATCGATGATCCCAAATTTGCTAAGGCATCCGCTTCAGCATTATCCTCCCTTGGTACCTGTTCAAGTATAAAAACATCGAAATATCCTGCTAATTTTTTGAGAATATCGAGATATTCGATTAGTTTCTCACCCTTAGCTGCATAGGATCCATTAAAATGGTTAGTAATTAACAAAGAGTCAACATATACTTGCAATTTTTTGATACTCATGCTCTTAGCCAATTCTAATCCTGCAATTAAAGCCTCATACTCTGCTTCATTATTAGTAGCAGGAAATTCACACCTAATAGCCTGGGGTAATATGTCCCCCTGTGGCAATTTTAGTAGTATTCCTAATCCTACTCCTCTTACATTAGATGCACCGTCAGTATATAATGTCCAGGATCCCGAGGATTCTCCTAACTGTTGAACTTCTAGGTCTACCTCGTCATGAATGTCACTACTAAAGTCAGCCACAAAGTCAGCTAAAGCCTGAGATTTTATGGCATTTCTAGGTTCATATACTAAATCATAAGCACTTAACTTTACTGACCACTTGGCCATCCTGCCTGACATCTCTGGTTTCCTAAGCACATTTTTGACAGGATAATTTGTTTTAACATGTATCCTATGTGTCTCGAAATAATGCCTAAGTTTCATTGATGCCATGACTAATGCTAGTATCAATTTTTCTAAATGAGAATACCTAGTTTCAGCATCTAGCAAACTTTTACTAACATAATAAACAGGATATTGCTGACCTTCATGATCCTTTATGAGAACGGCACTTACAGCATTCCCTGATACAGCAAGGTACAGGGATAGTGGTTCACCATTTTCAGGCTTCATCAATAGAGGTGCGGTTGATAGATATCGTTTCAAATCCTGCAATGCTGCTTCATGCTTCTCCCCCCATTCGAATCTTTTGTTCTTCTTTAGGATATCATAAAAGTCTTTGCATTTCTCTGAGGATCTCAAGATAAACCTGTTTGAAGCTGCTACTCGGCCTGTCAATCTTTGTACGTCCTTCATATTTGAGGGTGATTTTATATCCAGGATAGCTTTGATCTGCTCTGGGCTTGCTTCTATCCCCCTTTTTGTCACCATATATCCAAGAAACTTTCCTGCCCCCACTTCGAAATGGCATTTAGCAGGATTCAGCTTCATGTTGTATTGATCCAGGATATCAAATGCTCCCTTGATATCCTGGAGGTGATCCTCAGCCTTTTTAGATTTCACCACCATTTCATCGATATATACCTCCATGGTGTCCCCCAGTTTGTCTTTGAACATCATGTTTACCAATCTTTGGTATGTTGCACCTGCATTTTTCAAACCAAAAGGCATAGCTGTATAACAATAAATACCTGTTGGTGTCATGAAAGCAGTATCCTCCTGGTCAGAAGGCTCCATTTGGATCTATTGAAATCCTGAAGATGCGTCCATGAAGGTCGGCATTTCATGCCCGGCAGTGGCATCTACCATTGTATCAATGTGGGGAAGAGGAAATGGGTCTTTAGGACAGGCTTTGTTCAAGTCTGTGTAGTCTACACAAACTCTCCATTGCCCATTTTTCTTTTGTACTACAACCACGTTTGCTAGCCATCTTGGGAACTTAACCTTTCTGATCATTCTGGACTTTAATAGTCTTTCAACTTCCTCCTGGATAATAGTGTTCCGCTCGGGAGCAAACTTCCTTCTTTTTTGTTGCACAGGCTTGAATGATTTATCAATTCCAAGCTTGTGAGTGATAATATCTTTGGATATGCCTGTCATATCCTCATGCTTCCATGCAAACGTTGACATCCTGCATTTCAAAAAGTTAATTAATTGTTCTTCAATATCCTGAGGGATATTGGTCCCTACGAGCACCGAAATATCGGGATTATCCTGGTCCAGGATAATTTTCTTCACATCCTGCTCCGGATCCTCCATGATATCCTGGGCCCGCGTCTTTAATTGCTATGCTGCACTAGGTTTGGTTGAGGATTTCATCGAGGATGAGTAGCATTCTTTCGCCTCCTGCTGATCACTATCAACTTTGACCACTCCCCAAGGGGTAGGTATCTTGATGCATTGGTGATATGTTGATGGCACGGCCTTTATATCGTGAATCCACGGTCTTCCCAGTATGATGTTATAGCAGGATAGAGAATCCATCACACATAAACGTTGTATCGAGTTGACTCCTTCAACGTATACTGGCAACTTTATCTCTCCCACTGTATTTCTAGCCTCTCCACTGAATCCAACAAGCACGGTAGACTTCGAAGTGATATCCATTGGAGATACATTCATTCTCTTCAGAGTTTCTAGTTGGATTATGTTGACGGAGCTGCCATTATCAACCAGTATCCTGCGTACAAAATGGTTAGCCATATATAACGTTATTACCAGAGCATCATGGTGAGGATCCTGGACAGTATCCCTGTCATCAGCATCAAAAGTGATCACTTTGTCAGTTGTGAGGGTAGTCATTCTGACAGGTTTGTCTCCCCTTTCGGCCTTAGCTTCCTTTGCATGTCTCTTTGCTGCCGAATACGAAGTTCCACAAATGTCGGATCCTCCCGAAATGAAGTTGATTATCTTGGCATCCGCGGGAGGTGATGCTGCTCGCTCAGGATCCTTCTCAGTATCCTGACCCTTATTCTTCTTTTTTCCTAAGAGTTCTTTCAGATATCCCTTGCTTAGAAGATAGCTTATTTCTTTCCTTAGAGCAATGCAATCCTCAGTTACATGTCCGAAATCTTCGTGGAAAGCACACCATTTTGACTTATCTTTCCAGTCAGCCTTTTGTTGATTCTTTCGAGGCCACCTAGCCTTGTCTCCTAGACCCTGCATAGCATACATCAATTCAGGAATATTAACAGAAAAGCAATATTCAGACAACTCAGGATACTCTTCAGGATCCTCAGCTTCGACAGCATTCACTCTCTTGTTTTCATTTCTACCATATGGCTTAGGCCGATATGACTTGAATGAGGATTCTGACTTCCTGTTAGTTGACTCATAAGTGTTAGATGAGTTCATCCTTTCTTGCATTTTCCTGTTATCTTCCAGACGGATATATCTCAAAGCCCTGTTACGAGCTTCGTCGAGATTCCTGCAGGGATTCATTACAAGATCCTGATAAAACTGAGAATCCTTTTGTAATCCCATCTTAAAAGCTTGCACAGCTGTTGCAACATCAAGATGTGGGATATCCAAGGATTCTCGACTGAATTTGTTCACATAATCCCTCAAGGATTCCTGAGGCCCTTGAGTTATCCTGTAAAGATCACTGGTTAGTTTCTCAAAACTCCGACTACAAGAAAATTAACTGTTAAATAAATTAACCAAATGAGCAAACGAAGTAATTGAGTGAGGAGGAACGTTTAACAGCCATTTCAAGGCTGATCCTGTTAAGGTAGAACCAAATCCCTTGCATAAGCACGCTTCCTTGAGCTCCGGAGGGATAGGGTTAATCTCCATTCTTTCCCTATATTGAGAAATATGCTCCTCAGGATCCGTAGTTCCGTCGTAAAGCTTCATGTTGGGGGTTTGAAATCTCTTTGGGATCTCAGCATCACAGATAGGATGTGCAAAACGAGATATCTTATGGCTGTCTTGGGACACTTCCGGGATCGGCTGGACCACCCCAGGTACACTGGATATCATGTCCTTCAACTTTTGAAGTTCCCTAGTAAGTGCTGACGTCACACCTGTATCCTGCAAAGATCCACTATTGTTAGTAGCATGAGTATTATTATTATTTGACACGTTACCCGTTGGAGGATTTTGCACATATCCTGAAGCATATCCTGAGCTCCTCATGGTTGACATCCTGACCGAGGAGGGTATTTCAGGAGTATGATTCTGAGGAAGACTGGGCACAATATTCCCCCTGTTATCCTCAGTATACACAGCTGAACTGAAGTTCAACGCTCTGGGGTGTAAGGGTGTGACATTATCCTCAGCAGATCTGCTCGAGCCAGACTTCAGGAGTTGTATTTCCTTTAAAAGCATTTGGTTTGTTTCCTGTTGCTGCCTCATTTGTTCCTGCACACTTCCAAATAAAGTAAGAATTTCATCATTAGAAGCCAGAACGGGAGCAGATTCCTGAACACTGCGGGTAGGGATAATATCCTAAGGTCGTGAAGAGGCTGGCATCCTTTGAGGAGGTGGTGGAAGCACCGGACCGGAAGTAGCATAAGTCATAGCAGACACAGTAGAGGGACTCATGTTTGATCTTGAGGCCATTATGGGCAATGTGGCAAAAAGTTTTGAAAATAGAAAGCCGATTAGTGATTTCACAAAAAATTTTAGTAAAGAGAGCACCACTTGCCCCACGGTGGGCGCCAAATTGTTTTGGTCAAAAATTACCGAAGCAATTTAGTGATCAAATTAGTAAAGTGAGGTAGTGTGCTAGAAAGTGTACTTGAAAATGTGCTTGTTGAGTTAATTAGGAAATCAGTATTCAGGATACGGCTCAGGATATCGAGCTGTATCTATGATCAAACAATGAGCAAAAGTAAAGTAAACGACACGAGATGTACGAGGAAAGCCCTTGATCAATCTAGATCGCCGGCATAAAACCTCGGGAGCTGACAATCGCAGCTGCCTTGTTCTTCTATTGCTTCAAATATCAGGATACAGTGCAGGATGTGGTACGGATCGACTAAGTGTTACAACGAAATTTGAATACAAGTGTGGTGTTTGCAATGAACTAGAAAGTGAAAGTATGCGAGAGTGTAAGTGGAGATTGTGTGACTTAAACTGATCCGCCCCCATCTATTTATAGTAAAGATAAAATAACAAACTATCCTAAACTTCCGGGATCCACCGAATATTCCTTCATCGAACGTTGTAGACCTGGTCTTTCGGGCTCAACGTCTCTCCTTCAACAAACTCGTCCGAGTCTTGAGGAGAAGAAGTCCTCTTGACCGTTAGCAAGTCTCAGCCTTTAACCTGCACGTGGTTAATTCAATAAACCTCAGGATATCACCCAAGATGTTAGCAATATCCTCTTCCAGCATCCTGGTCACAAATAAACAAACAAAGGCAGGATATTGGTCAGGATACGTATGTTAAGAAAATGACCCCTAACAGGTACTATCAATCCACTGACTTGTGGGCCATATTACCCATTGGCTAACTCATTGTCCAATGGTAACGTATTGTCATACTCGACTTACTACTCGCAGGTAGTACAAATTTTGTATACAAAACCCCAACATACCAGCAGTAATTGAAGAACTACAAAGACTCGGTCATTGCTAATTTTCATGGTAAAACATTACCAAAAAGATTAACAAAAAGAGGATAAACTCACTTTGCTATCTTAGACTTCGCGTAAGGGTTTCCTGAATATAATCTATAATTTATACAAATGTACATTGGTTAGTATCATAACCCTTTGAAATTATTAATGATACCCTCCCCGAGACGGCATTCCAACAACTACGTCGGGCAGAACCACGAGAATTGTTACGGAACCCTAAATCAATCGGGCAGCGTAACTATTATGAAACTGGGGTTATAATACTTACAACGGAGCAGAACCTCGCTAATTAGGGGTATAATACCCGACTATATTTCCTCTTCTACAGAAATTGTGATTTGAGATTGAAAAGTGAGCGACGGAAATTGTAATCCGATGCCATCTATTTATATGGTCTGATTCTGGTTTCCAGGCGGCCCGCGTAAGGTAAGGCTAAGCCTTACGCGGCCCGCGTCAACACACGGTCAACCTATAGCTTAGCCTGATCACCAAGTAGACTCGACACGATGTCGACACGTGTCGGCTCAGGGATGCGCCACCATTTGGAACACTCGCGGCCCGCGTAAGCTTGAGGTGAGGTCCTACGCGGCCCGCCTCAGCTTACTATTTCTTATTTTTAATTTATTTTATAAACTATAACATATTTTAGGCTCGGTTTTCACATACGGGGTGTAATATAAGACATATAAGGATATTTTAAGATATAATAAGGTGTCAGAAATATTATGAGAATGTTGGTTTTACCGAGGGTTGTTACATTCTCCCCACCTTATTTTAGAACTCGTCCTCGAGATCTACTGAAATAATTGCGGATATTTCTTTTGCATTTCTGACTCTAGTTCCCAGGTGTACTCAGGCCCTCTTTTGGAGTCCTACTTCACTTTGACTAGAACTAGTCTTTTGTGTTTGAGATTCTTGACTTTCCTGTCTTCAATCTGTAGAGGTCTTTCTACAAACTTGAGTTGTTCATTTACCTCTATATCCTTAAGAGGTACTATCAATGATTCATCAGCTAAACACTTTTTGAGATTTGATACATGAAACACATCATGTATTCCTGCCATTTCCTCTGGCAGTTGTAGCTGATAGGCTACAGGTCCTATTATTCTAATAATCTCAAAAGGTCCAACATACCTGGGACTTAGCTTTCCCCGTTTGATGAATCTTACTATTCCTTTCCAAGGAGAGACTTTCAACAATACTTTATCTCCTACTTGAAATTCCAATGGCTTGCGTCGGTTATTAGCATAACTCTTTTGTCGATCATGTGCTGCTTTCAGTCGTTCCTTGACTTGAATAATCTTGTCAGTTGTTTCTTGTACTATCTCAGGTCCAGATAGTTGCTTTTCCCCAATTTCTGCCCAACAGACTGGGGTTCGACACTTTCGTCCATAAAGTGCTTCGAATGGTGCAGCATTGATACTTGTGTGATAACTATTATTATAAGAAAAATCTATTAAAGGTAAGTGATTATCCCAATTACCTCCAAAGTCAATTACACAAGCTCTAAGCATGTCTTCCATTGTCTTAATTGTCCTTTCGCTTTGTCCATCTGTTTGTGGATGATACGCCGTACTAAATTTTAACTTAGTTCCCATAGCCTTTTGGAAACTTGACCAAAAATGAGATGTAAATCGGCTATCCCTATCAGAAACAATTGATAACGGAATACCATGTAAAGAAATAATTTCATTTACATACAATTTAGATAATTGTTCCATACTAATTGTTTCCTTCATTGGTAGAAAATGAGCTGACTTAGTTAGTCTATCTACAATCACCCAGATTGTATCATTTCCTTTCCTAGTTTTGGGTAATTTAGTGACAAAATCCATTGTTATCAATTCCCATTTCCAAACGGGCATTTCTAATTGTTGTAACAAACCTGAGGGTTTCTGATGTTCAGCTTTAACTTGTGAACATGTCAAACATTTAGAAACATAGACTGCTATGTCCTTTTTCATTCCTATCCACCAGAAATTTTTCCTTAAATCCTGGTACATTTTATCACTTCCTGGATGCATCGTATACTTAGACTTATGGGCCTCTTCTAATATACGATGACGTAGATTTCCTAATTTAGGTATCCACATTCTTTTTTCATGGAATCTCCATATTCCATATGTTCCTTGTTCTAATTCTTTTAGCATACCTTTTAATTTTTCAGAATCATCCTTGATTACTGATTCTTGTGCTTCTCTTATTTGATCATTTAAATCTACTTGCATATTTAATTTAAGAGAACGTACCCTTTTTGTCTTTTCATGATACTTTCGACTTAAAGCATCTGCTACTACATTTGCTTTTCCTTCATGATACTGGATATCACAGTCATAGTCACTAAGAAATTCCATCCAGCGTCTTTGCCTCATATTCAACTCTTTTTGCTTGAAAACATACCTTAGACTCTTATGATCAGTGAATACTGTAAACTTACTACCATAAAGGTAATGTCTCCAAATCTTAAGAGCAAAAATTATAGCTCCTAATTCTAGATCATTGGTTGAATAATTTTCTTCATGATTCTTAAGTTGTCTAGATGCGTAAGCTATAACCTTTTAACGTTGCATCAATACACATCCATAACCTAATCTAGAAGCATCACAATAGACTACAAAATCTCCAGTTCCTTCTGGTAATGCTAGTATGGGTGTATGGGTTAATCTTTGCTTAAGAATTCTAAAGGCTTCTTCTTGTTTTAATCCCCATTCAAACTTAATAGATTTACAGGTCAACTTAGTTAAGGGAATGGCTATTCTAGAGAAATTTCGAATAAATCTTCTATAATAACCGGCCAATCCTAAGAAACTTCTAACCTCAGTTGGTGATTCAGGGGTTTTCCATTTAGTAATTACCTCGATCTTTGTTGGATCTACATGAATTCCTTCATGATTAACTAGGTGTCCAAGGAATTGTACCTGTTCTAACCAAAATTCACACTTTGAAAACTTAGCATAAAGCTTTTCCTTCCTTAATAAACTTAAAAGTGCGTGCAAATGTCTTGCATAATCCTCTTTACTCTTAGAGTAAATTAGAATATCATCTATGAATACAATTATGAATTTATCCAAATATGGCTTACATATTCGGTTCATCATGTCCATAAATTTAGCTGGGGCATTGGTTAAACCAAATGGCATGACAGTAAATTCATAATGACCATACCTTGTTCTAAATGCGGTTTTAGGAATGTCCTCTTCCTGTACCTTTAATTGATGATATCCTGACCTTAAATCAATTTTATAGAAAAATCGAGCTCCTTACAATTGATCAAACAGATCATCGATTCTCGGTAATGGATACCGATTCTTAATCGTGACTTTGTTTAATTCACGGTAATCAATGCACATACGCATTAATCCGTCCTTCTTTTTAACAAACAATATCGGTGCTCCCCATGGCGACGAACTTGGTTGTATAAATCCTTTTTCCAACAATTCATCTAATTGTTTCTTCAATTCTTGCATTTCAGCGGGTGCCAAACGGTAAGGTGCTTTGGCAATCGGTGCTGTTCCTGGTATTAAATGGATTCTGAATTCAACTTCTCTATCCGGAGGTAGTCCTGGTAATTCTTCTGGAAATACATCTGAAAACTGAGATACTACTGGAATATCTCCTTTCCTTTAGTGTTAGTGATTATAGAAATCAAATACACTATAGAACCTTTTCTTATACAACTTGCAGTTTTCATCATAGAGATAAATTTAGTAGACCTGGAAATTTTATCTCCTTTAATTGTGATCATTTTACCTTTTGGTGAATTTACTCGAATTAACTTTTGATCACATAAAATACTAGCTTTATTGGCTATTAACCAATCCATTCCTAAAACAACATCAAATCCTACCAGATTCATGGGATATAGGTTTGCAATAAATTTCTGATGTAAAATTTCTATGCTTGCTCCCTGCAAGATTTCAGAAATCCTAACGGTTTCTCCATTAGCTATCTCTACTATGCATTCTTGTGGTAGTTTAGTTAATGACTGATTTAGAAATTTGCAAAATGATGTATTAATAAAACTTTGGTTTGCACCAGAGTCAAATAATACTTTAGCAAAAACATCATTAACTAAAAACATACCAGCGATGACATCTGGACTCATCTTGGCTTCATCTGCAGTCAGAACAAATGCTCTAGCATTTTTAGTATTCTTGTTGTCTGTGGCTGGAGCTAATTTTGGACAATTTGGCCTGATATGACATTTCTCTCCACAGTTGTAGCAAAATCCATTACTAGATTTCTTCCTGCAATTTTCTTCCTTATGTCCTGGCATCTTGCAATAATTGCAGAGAGTGGAGCATTTTCCCGAATGCTTTTTCTTGCAGACCTTGCAGTATGTTGCAGAGGTAGAACCCATATTCCTACGATTGTAATTTCCGGAACGAAATTCTTGTGTAAGCCTTTGATTTAAGTTCCTCCTCTGATCCTCTTCTCTAGTACGGACTAATTCATCAGTCAAGGTATTTGTTAATTCTACCGCTTCTTCTATGGTTTGAGGTCTAGCTGCCTTGACTATGTGTCTAATCTCTCCAATTAATCCCCAAATATAACGAGAGATTAACACTGGTTCCGGTGAAGCAAGAGTTGGCACTATTCTAGCATATTCAAAGAATATCTTAGTGTACCCCTTACTATCCACACCAGTCATCCTAAGATTTAGGAATTTGTTTGCTATCTGTTCCTTCTCATTGGGTGGGCATAATTTCCTTTCTACCTTATTCTTAAATTCTTCCCATTCCATATTGTAGGTTTGATCACTTCCTCTTGTCTGGAGGATAGTGTTCCACCATTCTAGTGCTGCATTCTTAAACAGATTAGAAGCAAACAGTATTCTATCTTCTTCAGCACACTTGCTTATCCTTAAGACTGCCTCAGTCTTCTCTATCCAGCGTAAGGTTGCAATAGCCCCTTCATTGCCAGAGAATTCCATTGGTTTACAAGACCAGAATTCTTTATAAAAACAACCATAAGACATGGTTCTTCTTATTTTGGGAATAGGCAAATGAAGTACCGGTCCATTGTTTACACTGTTTTCTGGTTCAACGGGTCGTTTACTGCTATGTTTACTTTTATTATCAGCATCTTTAACAGTTTGGAGAATAAATGACATTGCATCTATAATTCCCTGTGCCACTATGTGTTGGATAACACTATTATCCACTTGGTTTCCATTGTTATTGATACTCGGATTATCATTAACCACATTAATGTTACTCTGGTTATCATTATTCAGATTTCCTTGATTTTCTTCGTCGGCCATCTGAATTTTAAACATTTATCCCATATTAATTAATATCTAATATATTTAATCACATGACACACAATCTAGCCAAAAACGTAGGTCATTGCTACTATACTCTTTTCATATACTTATGCGTCTATTACACACTAGTACAGAAATAAAGATTATAATACCAACAGTAATAAAATAATAATATGCATCCGTACACACATATTTTATTTTATTTTATTATATTATTATTACTACCATTGTTTCATCATCTTATTCAAGGATATGGATTCATCCAAAAATCCATATTACGTTCATCGTATTTCCATACGAGACGTTCTCCCACCTGACGCATCCTCTCACTTCTTTCTAAAATTTCATCCCCAAAAGTCCTAAGTTCTTGGACGTTTTCTGCACTCATTGGGGGTGCAGGTTCTAGGACTGGGTTTGGAATCTGGGGTGCGGGTTCCTGATATGGAGGTAAAAGTGCCTGAAATCGGTAAGGATCTTCCAAGATTCCCCTAATGTAGTTATCATGGTAATAGGGATCTAAAGGGTCCATACCTGAATAGGCTCCTATAGGTGTGTCTTCAGGAATAGAGTAACGTTGCACATAGTCCCTATTCTCGTCCCACCATGGGTCGTAATTTGGGTCTAGGGGATTTGGTGCAGGTACCCTAGGAATTTCATCAGGGTTAAATTCATGCATTTCCACTTGGTTTTCCTGGTTTTCTATTTCCATGAGTTGTTCTGGGTTTTGTGGTTGTGGGGCTACTAGTTGTTCCAGACTTGGGTCAGCAGCAGTTGTAGCTAGAATATGGAAATTAGCTAGGCTTCTATTAAGCATATCTTGCGTATGAGCATCTGTCTCTCGCTTAATAGCTGCTAAGGCCCTTTGCTGTTGCAATTTTCGCATTCTCTTCCTACGAGCAAAAGCTTCTTTACTAAACCATCATCTTTTCTTATTAGGAAATGGTTCCTCCGACTTAGCTCTAAAGGCAAATATTCCCTCATCCTGATCAGCAGAATACTCCGAAAGGGCAGGCTGTGATGAGGTACCTTCACTCTTAGGTGAATCAGACAACTGACGACTCATTTCTGAGGGTCATTGATCACTCATTCTGTAAACTATCAAATAGTCAAATAACACATAACAAATAAATACAGTTATGTACTTATTTCCATAATTTTATTTCCTAACACGAATTTCAGAATTTTAAGTGTCAGAAGAACACTTCTTTGGCTCAGACCAGTGGCTAGGCTCTGATACCACCTTCTGTCGCAACCCCCGATCCCTAATCCCCGGGAACGGGCAGACGTGATCACAGAGTTTTGGTGGTATCAGCTTGTTATTTAATCTTGCAGCGGAATTTACATCAGGACCGTAGTTAGGAAAGATTTATCAGAGTAAAAACCACCTCATTTAATATTAATAATCACATGGGTAAAACCCAAGTTTCTTATTACAATACATTTATAGGGACAAACCCTATTTTATTGAATTTAAAACATCGTTTATTAGGTAACTTTTATAGCCACATTATCCCCAAGCCTTCAGTGCTCTCCAGCTGGCTTTTACTAATTGGCTGTCACATTGGGTTACCTGAAACGCGTTTTAAAAACATTTGTCAGTGGGAAATACTGGTGAGTGAATCTCAATTTAATCAAGTTTAAATCAAAAGTCACAGTGAACAGTATTGAGAGCGATCACATTGTTTATGTCTACACAATTACTCCATTTGGTACTATCAATCCACTGACTTGTGGGTCATATTACCCATTGGCTAACTCATTGTCCAATGGTAACGTATTGTCATACTCGACTTACTACTCGTAGGTAGTACAAATTTTGTATACAAAACCCCAACATACCGGCAGTAATTGAAGAACTACAAAGACTCAGTCATTGCTAATTTTCATGGTAAAACATTTAAGGTTTGGTAAAACATTACCAAAAAGATTAACAAAAAGAGGATAAACTCACTTTGCTATCTTAGACTTCGCGTAAGGGTTTCCTGAATATAATCTATAATTTATACAAATGTACATTGGTTAGTATCATAACCCTTTGAAATTATTAATGATACCCTCCCCGAGACGGCATTCCAACAACTACGTCGGGCAGAACCACGACAGTTGTTACGGAACCCTAAATCAATCGGGTAGCGTAACTATTATGAAACTGGGGTTATAATACTTACAACGGAGCAGAACCTCGCTAATTAGGGGTATAATACCCGACTATATTTCCTCTTCTACAGAAATTGTGATTTGAGATTGAAAAGTGAGCGACGGAAATTGTAATCCGATGCCATCTATTTATATGGTCTGATTCTGGTTTCCAGGCGGCCCGCGTAAGGTAAGGCTAAGCCTTACGTGGCCCGCGTCAACACACGGTCAACCTATAGCTTAGCCTGATCACCAAGTAGACTCGACACGATGTCGACACGTGTCGGCTCAGGGCTGTGCCACCATTTGGAACACTCGCGGCCCGCGTAAGCTTGAGGTGAGGTCCTACGCGGCCCGCCTCAGCTTACTATTTCTTATTTTTAATTTATTTTATAAACTATAACATATTTTAGGCTCGGTTTTCACATACGGGGTGTAATATAAGACATATAAGGATATTTTAAGATATAATAAAGTGTCGGAAATATTATGAGAATGTTGGTTTTACCGAGGGTTGTTACATTTATTTAATTATAATTACATAAATATTTTCTAAAACATAAAGTTATATGTTGAATTTTATAATTCTTTGTTTTACTTTTTATTTATTATTAATTACATATTTGGATCTAACAAATATTAGAGAAATAATAGATTATATATATTTTATTTTATTAATAATGCACTTCATTTTCTAATTTATAAACATTTAAAACCACATAATTCAATTTTTTTTTTTGAAAATCACCCAAAGCTAAGAGTACAACCAACTATGCTCAAACTTGTTGTTTATTTATAATGGTTAAATAGCATAATATTATTAATAATAATCATTAATTCTTTTAATAAAAACTTTAAGTATTTTTTTTTAATTATCAATCTTGAATTTTAATTAATATTAGTATTAATAGCATAGTATTATAAATAATAATCATTAATTAGAATTAGATATTTATTAAATAATATTATTAATGATTTGTATAAAAAAATGACATGTGGCATTAGTTGAAATTTTGAATAAGAAAATGCCATGTGGCATTAGTTGGAGTTTTTTTATTAGAATTAGATTAAATCAACAAACATGAGCAATAACTTATTGCGTTTGGTTAAAGAATATGAACAAGTTTCTCATTCAATCATATATGTTTTGTGAAAGTGTTAATTCTTATGTTCAGTAATTTTAAAGATATATTTATACCTAAATGTAAAGAAACGTCTAAGAAGATGAATATTTATGTGTAGAAAGAATCACATGGATAGTCTATTTGCTAAGGCCAATTTACGGTTTTGTTTCCTAGGAGATTCCATACGTCTCCTCTTCATAGCGATGAACCATATGAGTCTCCGCTCTCTTATTTTATTCGAGATACACGCTACCCCAAGTCTCTTTCAAAAAACTTCATTCCTTATCCGTCTATCCTTAGGTGCCCACGTACCCACCTTAATGTTCCCATCTATGCTATATCCATCTTTCGTACTTGTATCTTATTGACAGCCTAATAATAAACAGTTCTATATAACATGGCGGTTCTGACTATAACCATATGAAATTTCTGTTTTTAATCTTATGGGGAACCTCTAGTCACTAAAAAACAAAATAAAATTTTCATAAAACCCCATGAGCCCACCCCTCTTCTTCTTCATCCATCCATATGACCACTACGTTTAGTGACTCACCTCTTATTCGACCAGTAGCCAACCCACCACCACATATTCTAACACCATGCTTTCTAAATAGCTAAGATTACAAAAAAAAAAAAAAAAAAAAAATCAAAACACACTATCCATGATCTATATTATAAAGGAATAACCAAAATCAAACTTAACGTCACAACCACAACAAACTTAATCAAGTATACGAAGCTGCTTTAAGAGTTAAATAATGTAACAACTCAAGTAAACCGTGCCAAGATATTGTTCGCTTTGCCCCCGATAGGCAACCCATCAAGGGCATAGCGGACAATATTTTGGCATAGTTTACTTGTGCTGTTACAAATCGTATCAGAGCCAGGGGCCGGGTCGGTGTGCCTAAATTCATCTTTTAGACTCCAATTTCCCTATTGAAGATTCCATCTCCCCTAATTTTAGGGATTTCTTAATCGTTCTTTCTTTAGTATCGAACATGTAAATCACTAACAACCATGCTTTATGCAGTTATTAGGTTAGAACCCTGTGTGTTACACGGTGTTAAGTTAATAAAATATTAAAATATTAAACAAGAAAAAAAAAGAAACACTGAAAAAGAAATAATAAATAATAAATAAATGAAATATTCATAAAGTAAATATTAATAAAGAAAGGTAATAAATAGCTAAACGAGATACAACACAACATAAACGAGATACAACACAACATATATACTAACAAGACAAACACTCAAGCTAAGTCCCGAGATGACTGCGGAGGAGAGGTGTGAAGTCCCTTAACTAGACCCCGTCGGGTGTGAGTCGAACTATAGTACCATACTAGCTAATGTGGAACATCAACGAGTAAAAGTCCTAGCACATATGTATCAAGCATCACATGTAAATATGTATATTGGTCATTCGCGTGTGATAATCAGTTTAAGCATGTAGTGTGTTTTGATAAGTGTGTTTATGTATGAAGGTATGTTACACCCCAAAAGGTGCGTTTAAAGCGAAAAGGGGTCAAATATACTCACATTGCGTGCTTAGCAAATAAACATGGTCTGGAATGGAGTGGAGAGAACGCCGGGTCAGCTTGCGTGCGGGAACAAAAGTGCGTAAGTCTTCCAAAGTGCTGAAACGGTCGAATCGGAGTGTCGAGTGATGAACAGGCTCCTTGTACGAAGGTGGTGGCTTCGTACAGTTGGCTTGTTCCGTGTTCCAAAATCGAGTTTTCTTCGCGTCTTGCTTCGAGAAATCGAGTGTTCATCCCTCCAACATTAAGCTACTGATTAAACTTAGGCCGGAGAGGTCTTTCTTCAAGTCACGGGTGGGAAATGGACTGGGTTGTGTGAAGTCAGTGTCTTCATTACAAAGGCAGTGCCTTCGTACGAAGCCGGGCTTTGCACAGAACAGTCCAGCTCGCATTCGTGGCTGTTCTTGGCGTTCGGAGCCGTGTTTTCGTCTGAATCGGATGTGGTTTCGAGTTCTATTCGAGACGATTTCGACACTACCTCGTCCCACCATCAAGTGAACGAAATGCATGTCGTTTTAGGTCTGTTTTAGTGTGAAAATCAAGTTTAAAAGGGTTTTAAAGGCCTTTGCCTAGATCTAACACTTGGTGAGTGTGAAATCTACAGATTTCTAACTTGGGAAGCCGAAGCTAGGCCCAATACACTCGGTTTAGTGTAGATCCATGATAACATAAGAAGATTTGATGAAAAAGATGAAGGTTTTTATGAAAAAGATGAAGTTTGAATGAAAATGAAGAAGTTTTTATGAAATTGAAGTGGATCTTGTGCAAAAATCATAGTGGAAAACGTTGTGTAATCGTGTAAAAATGATAGATCTTACTTGAAAACAGTTGGATAGCAATTCGGCAGCGTTTCAGTAAGAATGGCAGCAAGTTAGAATGAGAGAGGAAAGGGGCTTGCTATTTATAGAGGAAGTGGGTTCGAAGCTGGCTTCCTTGTGCGAAGGCCCTGCCTTCGTACGAAGCCAGTGGCTTCGTACGAAGCCGGGTGTCTTCATACGAGGGGACCAGTTTGGTGTGGCAAACTTCCGTTTCGCGTATCGGATGCCTGTTTGGTGCGTTTTGTTGCGTTAGTTAGTACGAGTACTTTAAGTATTTTAGCAAGGTATTAAGTGTCGCGTTACTTTGCGTTTTAGAGTCTCGATTCACATAGATAATAATATATATAGAACTAATACTATAATATAACATATGTAAGTAACTGGGTAATGTTTGCGTTGAGTTTGCGTTGCGTTTATCCGAGAGCGAGTAGTTTAAATACTCACGTGATATAGTAGTGTAAGCGTTATAAGCGTAAGCGTTATAAGCGTAAGCGTTGTGAAGTGCGATATAGCGTGTTAGAATAAGCGATGTAGTGCGAAAATATGCGATGTAGCGTAGTAAGCGATATAGTTTACATTATGATCCGAATCTCAGTGCTAGACGTAACGAGAGTAACGAGCGCAAAAGGGCGGGTTGTTACAAATTGGACCCCATATAGGGGTACTTTACTCATTTTACCTTAAATATTAAAATAAATGATCATAAAAAATAATAAATACATTAATTATGTTTAATAAAAATTATACATCTGTACATATATACACACATAATTCTCTCTCTATATCTCAATTATATTTTTCTTTCTCTCTAACTTTCCTTCCACCCCCATCTACTCCCACTGGCCACCACCACAACCACAACCACCGTCACCAATACCCACTGGCCACCACACCCCACCTATAACCAACAACACCACCATCTAACGGCTAAAGATAGAATTGAGATACAGAGAGAGAATTATGTGTGTATATATGTATAAATGTATAATCTTTTTAAACATAATTAATGTATTTATTATTTTTATGATTATTTATTTTAGTATTTAAGGTAAATGACGAAAGTACCTCTATGTGCCAATTGGTCAGACTTAACTATGAAAATTAACTGAGTTAGGGTCAAATGACATAACGTACAAGAGTTTGTAAACATAGAATACGTTTACTGTACTTATTAAAGACAAAGAACACAGTTTACGATAAGTAGCATACATAAAGGATAATTTTATTTAAGTAAATTATGATTTTGGCCCCTATGGTTATATCACTTTTACCCTTTTAGCCTTAAAAAGATTTTTTTAACATCTGAGCCTCCAACGTCATTTTTCTAACCATTTTGGCCCCTAACACTAACCTCATCCATTAAATGTTAGGGGCCAAAAGGGTTAGAAAAAAAAGACATTAGAGGCCAAAAGGATTAGAAAAAAAGACACTGGGGCTCAGATGTAAAAAAAAAAAATTAGGCTAAAAGGGTAAAAGTGATATAACCACAGTGGCCAAAATCGTAATTTACTCATTATATATAAATATAACTTACAACATTTGTATGCAATGAGGTTTGTACATTATGCTTTTATTGTTTTTCTTGCATTTGAGATGGTTGAGTGGGTTGTATCTACTTTCGTCTGCTTTGACATTTGTCTTTAGGGGTTTTGAAAACCCTTTTTGTGTGAGCATCTTTTCATTTTCATCTCCCTCTTTCTCTCAGATCTCTTTCTCTCTCTAAAAGTCTCTCTCTTTCATGAACACATTTTCCGGCGAGTTTGTATCTAGCCATTTACAAACCTTATGCGGTCGTAGTTTGTAGAGAGAGACAATGATGGGGTTTTTAGAGAGAGAAACAGAGGGAGATGGTCGTTATGTTAACGTTGCCGGCGAGTTTCCGGCCGTACATGGCGCTGCCGTGTACATTATTATTATGTCTTTATTTCCCAGGCATGCGGCCATTTTGGGCATGCTGAGGTCTGATTTTGTAGACAGAGAAGGGGGTTTCTAGAGAGAGAAACAACCCCGTTGTTTCCGGCAGTTGTATGGTGGCGGCGGTCCCTAAGGCATTATGTTTATCTCTACTATGCGTTATACTTGACGAAGTATAATCGATGTACTTGGGGTTTTTGGAAGCCCACCACCGGCTAATTGTTGTTTCGGTGACGTCGATCAGTTGTATTTTTTGGGGGTTTTAAAGCCCAAGTAACGAATGCGAGATGATGGTTGGGTTTAGATCTTTCTGTGTATATATATTAATTTGTGACAATGATGGTGGTCGGCCACTTGGCATAGCAACTTCGGTTGCAGCCGTGACGATATCTGAGCCTCTTTATTTTACAACAATGATGATTATAGATAGACCTGAGTCGGATGTTTGTTTGTTTTTCTTTTTTATGTGAATTTAATGATAGCGGTTGCTAGGTTTTTTTTAGAAAGATAAACATTGTTGTGGCGGTTGTGAGGCTTACAGCCGTGCTAGCGGTGGCTGTGTTTTTTTAGAGAGAACAAAAACTTTTGGTTATCAGAGAGAGGGGGATATGATAAGAGAGAGAAAGAAAACCAACTTTTTCGATTAGTTGTTTGAAACAGTCGTTGCTACCAACTTTTCTGGCGGGCCGTTTGCCGTTGACGGTGGCCTGAAACCCACCTGTTCTCCTGTCACCCTCTCTCTCTCTCTCTCATGTATGTATGATAGTGTGTGTTAAAGGAGGTAAAACACCTCTTTTGCTGGTTTTGTGAGAGATAGATGGTTTTGTACGAATTCTTAACTAATTTTCCTTTTTAAAAACCCGATGCAACTCTATTGAAATGATGATATTGATATTTGTGTACAACTTGCCAAAAATAAAAAAAATCCCTTGATAAATTTTAACACCCTGATGCAATAGCTGAAAATTTTTCAACCACCCGCCGGCGGGATACCTTTTTTTTTTGAACGGCCAAAAAACTCAATCCCGAGCACTCTCGGGGCACCCACTGGACAAACGGAGTACTCCGAGAGTAACCCGAGTCCACCACCAATTCCGGGGAAAACTCGGTAACCCACCCGCCCGTAGGCACGACAGTGAAATTACCGGTAAAACCCGTTTGGCTCAAGGATCCAACTCAGGTCTCCTATCATTGCCCACCAGTGTCTCACTCTGCACCAAGTGGGAGTCGAACCTGCATCTCTCAAGAGAAATGCAAACCCTCCATCATTTGATCCAGAGATCAGTTTTATTATATTGAGTTAAATGCCATTTTAGTCCCTATGGTTTTAGTCATTTTGCCAGTTTAGTCCAAAGGTTTCATTTTTAACCTGTGGGTCCAAAAAGGTTTTACCGTTGCCATTTTAGTCCACTAGGTTAACTTCATCCATTTTTTCTGTTAACCAGAAGGGCAATTCGGTATTTTATATGTAATTCTGTTAACTAGAAAGACAATTCGGCCATACAAAATGACCGCACCGCCCTTCTCGTTAACAGAAATAATGGATGAAGTTAACACAGTAGACTAAAATGGTAACAGTGAAACCTTTTTAGACCCACATATTAAAAATGAAACCTTTGGACTAAACTGCCAAAATGACCCAAACCACATGGATTAAAATGACATTTAACTCTATTATATTTGTCATAGAACATTTTAATTTTGTACGGCTAGTAGGAGGGAGGGAGTATCACACTTCCTTGAATTACCTGAAGAGCTCATCGCCGGAAAGTGTACGACGGACGACACACACACCACCGTCAAACACCGAAATGACGTCGCGGACGCTCCGGCAGAGTGGAACCGCTGCAAGTATCGATCTCATCGGCGAAGACCTTCTTCACAACATCGTCGGTAGACTTCCGGCAACCTCTTTCGCCTCCGCCGCTTGCGTCAGCCGCTTTTGGAATCTCGTTTGCGATCGCGTCCTTTGTCGTCCCAAGCTCTCCTCCGCATGCTCCCTCAATCCTTCTCTTGAGGTTACTTTTTTCAAACCCTAACTTTTACATTTATCATAAATTACACTCGAATTCGTGTTATTAGACGTTATTATGCCCTAATTTATCACAGGTTGCTGTAGAAAATGTGGTGAATAAAGTATTATCGGAGCCGATTCGTCCTCACTTTGCCATTGCTTCTCTTGTTGGTTCATTCGAAAATTATGAAGCTGAGGACGCTTTGGAAGAGGCTCGTGACCTTGTATGTTGTTTATACTTCCAATTTGATTATGATTTATAAATGAATTATTAATAAGTTGCTGATTTTATGAATGACTTGCAGATTACTGCAGCGGTAGGAACTCATGTTCCAGTCATTACTCATTGTTCCCTGGGAATAATCTCTGATGAATTCCAAGAGGTTTTGAACTTTTGATTGCTGACCTACCACTTGTTATTATCCTCTGCTGTTAACCAAGTAATGAAACGGATGTTTTCAATGAACGGAATTCTAACTAACCCTAAACGTGGAAAAAATCTATTGGTTAAAAGAACAAGGCATAATATAAGGGATGGATCACCAGTTTCGAACAAGAAGATTTAAACATATAGCTTTTTCAACTCGAATGTGCAGATACAGTGGAGGAGTAACAGAATCATGTTGACTGTTGGATTTCTACCGGGGATGAAAGTCACAGCAATCCCGCTTTTACAGCAAATCGAGGTAATTTCGTCATGCAAATTACTTCCTAGATTTTGACATTCTTTTTGGAGACTACTGGTTGGTACCATATGTATAGTGCTTGAGGACCTGTATAAACTAGTAGATCACTTTATGTTAGTGACAGTGTATTAGCCAACTAAATCATAGGAAAAGTCATCGTATAGTTTCAGTTAAAGATTATATCTTATGGTATAACCACATGGAAACGTATATGTAGCAACTACTCTTTTTTTGTTTTAGTTGTTTTGTTTAAACTTTGTTCTTTATAAGTTTGTGTATCCATGTATCAGGAACCAGAAATGCTCTTGATTGACAAATTTGTAACGGACATTAGGGAGTTCTCAACTTCTGTTTCAGGGTGTAACTCCCCTGCTGCCATAATAATGTTCGGTGTAAGTCTTTCCTCATGTTATTTGTGCATATGTTACTAATAAATAATAATAAACAAGATCGCATTCTTGTTTACAGGATCGGTACCATGATGGCATAATCAATGTTGTGGAAAAGATGGGTTAGCGTTGCTTCATAAAGACTTCACTTTGTTATGCTCACTTAACTTTATGCAAAAAAAAATTTCATTTTTGTAGATTATGCCATGTCACCAAAAACCGTCATTGTTGGTGATCCTTTCTCTCGGTTCCAATATACCACCGATCCTCATGATGTATATGCTGCTGTTGCCTTGGTATTTGCGGTGGAAAGGAATAAACCTCCTGGTAACATCCGAATCCACACTTTCATTGATATATATATATATATATATATATATATATATATATATATATATAATATGTAATTATATATAGGGGTTGGTTATCGTACAATATTCCTTAACGTACGATGTGTACGAGATGAAATTACGCACGTTATAAAACTCAAAAACCCTAATCATGCATGTTGAAAACCATATTCACGCATGTTGAAACCCATAATCACGCATGTACAAAATCAGAAATCACGCATGGGGTAAAAACCCTAATCACGCATGTTATATTTCAACAGCGTACGTTAACCCAGATTGTACAATACACTCTCTCTCTCTCTCTCTCTCTATATATATATATATATATATATAGGGGATGGTTCAAATGAAAACCACTTTTAACGCGAAAACTCGAAAACTAACTAAAAAAAGCCTAAAAAACACACCAAAAATATATAGGGGATGGTTCAAATGAAAACCACTTTTCAATTTTTTTTTTTTTTTTTGTAGTACACATGTGTAATAATACACATGTGTAGTACACATACACATGTGTAGTACACATACACATGTGTAGTACACATACACATGTGCACTACAAAAATTTATTTATTTATTTTTTTTTTTGAATTTTTTTTATATATAAAATATGGCGAAAATTGGTATGCAAAAAAAAAAAAAAAAAATTGGTGCGTTTTTTTGGCTTTTTTAATTAGTTTTCGAGTTTTCGCGATAACAAGTGGTTTTCATTTGAACCTTCCCTTGTATATATATTATGTTTTATCATATTCTTATTGTTTCTTTCTTATTTTCCTATCTCTGCTGATTTGCATTTAAGATCAATTTTCTTTTAGACTTTTAGTAATTTAATATTTCCTGCTGCATTTAAAGATTGGTTCCGTCCAGTTATGAGAAGTTCTTAATATTTTTTGAGCAGGTATAGGAGAAACCCAGTTTCATGCGGTATTAGCAAGTGGATTGTCACCTGTAGGCCCCACATACAAGGCAGCATTTGTTAGAAAGAATTCGACTTGGATTGCTGCAAGAAGAGAAGGGTCACATGAGAATATTGATGGTGAAACCCTTTTGAATCAAGTTTATGATGCAGTATGTCATTCTTTATCTTTAGTAAATACTCAAGACAATTTCATTATAACTATTAGGGGCAGTTTGAAATATGAACAAACTATGTTAGTATGTTAGATATTCTTGCAATTTACCTTCTCTTTTCTCCAAGGTCTTCAGACATTTAATTGTTTATAAATAATGACAGCTAGGAAAGCGTATTCCTCGTCGTGATTTGTACATTGCGGTAACAAAAAAAAGAAAATGCTCCATTGGTCAAGAAAAGGTCGGATGTATGACGTCTCTTACATTCCATAGAGTTAATGGGTAAGATACTTTGAGCGATTGCTTATATTATAATTTATAGTTCGGAAGTCAAATTATCATAGTTCACAACTTGCCATAGTCAACCTCTGCATATCATTAGCAGGAAGTCGTCTTACTGTTTCAAAATACCAAAGATACACTTCTGGTAATTTTTTGACCCATTTGACCTGTTCTCATTTTTGCTAGCTTGCTTATATTATAATTTATAGTTCGGAAGTCAAATTATCATAGTTCACAACTTGCCATAGTCAACCTCTGCATATCATTAGCAGGAAGTCGTCTTACTGTTTCAAAATACCAAAGATACACTTCTGGTAATTTTTTGACCCATTTGACCTGTTCTCATTTTTGCTAGCGTTTTTGGTTTTATCATCTTCATTCAGGACTTCCCAGGAGTATCTTCATGTTTTTGGTGTGGACATCAAAACCGGTGATACATTCCGTTTTTATCACCCATGTGGCGCTGGTTTATCTTCTGTCACTGCTGTCTCTAGCCATTTAAGATCTTTCAATCAAAGGGGCAACACCACCACTGGTGGTGATAAGTACGAGGTGTTTGGCGGCCTTATATTCACTTGTTGTGGTGAGAATTTCTTTGGCCAATCAAACATTGACAGCTCCCCGTTTTTGGACAACTTTCCCGGTGTGACACTTGGAGGGACACTTTGTCGCCGGGTGATTGGACGTGGTGTTTTAACCCCGTATCCTAAAGAATCTCAAGGACAAAAGACCGTGCGAAGTTGTGTGCATCCTGACGGTATTGTCTATTTAATCATGTCTTACACCCCATGAAAATTAATGTGGTTCTTGTGTTGCGAATTGGCCGGAAAGAAAGGATACACATTTACCTATATGAGGGTGTTTATTCAAGTTGCTTGAATATATGCATTGTGGGAGGATGTTATCGAGTGTTTATGTCATGGTTTAGTAGTAGTTTTATGTCCTAAGATCGCTTGTTAACATGTAATTTCTTCCTTGTAAAATGTCAACTTTTTTTAACGGGCTAACGGCCAACAGAATCAATCCCGAGCATTCTCGGGTCACCTACTGGACCAAACGGAGTACTTCGAGAGTAACCCGAGTCCACCACCAATTCCGGGGAAAACCCGGTAACCCACCTGCCTGTAGGCACGACGGTGAAATTACTGGTAAAACCCATTTGGCTCAAGTATCGAACTCAAGTTTTCCTGGGTCTCCTATCATTGTCCACCAGTGGCTCACTCTGCACCAAGTGAGAGTTGAACCTGCATCTATCGAGAGAAATATCAACTTCTAACTTCGTCTCTCTACTATATAAATTAGAAGTATATATTCCAAAAAATCTCACGTACTTCATAGTTCATACTTGTGAAATAAACATTCATAGTTCATATTGGTGAAATAAACATTTATTTATTATAAAGCTAACTAATGAGATGTTCAATTCATAGTTCATAACTAGTGTTTTACTTCCCGTGTTGCGGGAGCGTAGGTCATAAAACCGTACTAAGTGGTAAGCAAAAATTGACCAAAACCTGAAAAAAGCGTAAGCAAATTTATACCGCCACGTGACATCAAACGTAGACAAAGAAAAATGTGAACTTATGTTGTGAACTGGTATAAAATATATACGAACTCGAATTTACTGTACAAAAGAAAAAAAAATTACATAGCTAAATAAATCTGAATGGCCTAAAATGTAAACCATAATAAAAGAAAAAAATAATAATAACTACAACAAAAAAAACATGCTCTCATTAGAGTCACCAATCTTATTCACTTTGTGGTGTAAAAATAAAAGATGACCTTTTGGTAATTAAGTGTCAAAGGAAGGTTTACTTTTGTAGTGTAGATAACACACTACTCAGAATGTTATATATACTAATGGCGAAATAAACATTTATTTATTTATTATAAAGCTAACTAAGGAGATATTCAATAAACCTTTTGGTGCAAACTTAGGGGTGTTTGTTTTTTCTTCTAACATCTTTAAGGAGCTGATGCCTGTAGGCGTGCAGACATTACCCTTAAGGACTGTTTGTTTTTTTAAACAGATCTGAAAATGGCTTCTTTTATCTTAAAAAAAAAGCTATGAAACCCTTTATTCAAACATCTTCACAAAACCCTTTCTTCCTCTCTTCTGCCACCAAACCCCACCGCCCCTTCATCCACCGCCACCAAACCCCACTGCCCAGACACTCTCTGCTGCCGTCGCGGCTTTTCGGGTCGCCAGAGGGACGGCTCGGCCGTCCTTCACCACCGTCGCGTCTCTCTCTGTCTCTGCCATCTCTGTCTATCTCCCGATCTCTCTCTATCTCTCTCTTCTGGTCTCTCTCTCTTCGATCTCCTTCTCTCTCCTGAACTCTCTTTCTCTCTCTGGATCTCTCTAGTCTGCGTGTGTGTGAGAGGGTACAAGAAAATGAGAGGTTTGGTGGGTGTGGCCGGCCGGAAAACCGGCGCCTACTAGCCGGAAAAATGGCTCCGGTCGCCGGAGTATAGAGAGAAGGCAGAGAGTGTTTGGTGTGCTAGGGTTTAAAATGAAAGGGACGAGGGGAAAGTATTTGCATAAACAAAGTTTGTGAAGACATTATCAATTCATAAAAACAAACAGTCTTATATTTTCAGCTTGCAGAGCTTCAGATCACATCTTCAGTTTCAGACATGAGAACAGATGAAATAAGCTTGCAGACAGTTTATGTCTGCAGAAACAAACAGCACCTTAGTTTATTTTTATTCATTATATTATATACATATTAATAAGTAAACTGAATGAACAGTAATGAATAGTACTTGTGTAAGACCCTTAGTCCATTTTATAAGATTATCATATAAATTCTGACTATAATTATGTATTAACGATTACAAATACACTTGAAATTATGAGCATCTGAATGACAATACATGATGAATATATTCTTAAACAAGAGATTGATTGGACACAAGAAGCCGTTTGTGAAAATAATCAGAAGATTATAAAACTACAAGGGTTAAACGTGTCAACATGTTAATTCTGACCTCTGAGTGACCTTTTAACGAACCCGAGGCTTCGAAATGTTCAAATATACTCTCAAGAATAAGTGGTATGAATTTCATGAGGTTTCAAGATCGTTAAGCTTGTTTTCAAGACTTTAGGCTATAAGTGTCAACTTGACAAAACTTACCTTTATAGTGATAATTAACGAACCCGAGCCTAACGAAGTTTGTTTATACATCCTTGAGCCTCAACAAACTAACTACGAGGACCAAAGGTGCCAAAAATTAAAGTTACAAGGCTCATATAAGTGCAGGGACTGATTGTGTCAACAAAGAAACTTGTTTGGCTGGTATCTAGGGTGGTCGCGCTACGCGACCATGATGGTCTTTGGCCGTCACGCAGCGCGACGGTACACAGTTCACAGCAACAAGCTGCCAGGTGCGGGTTTCAGCTCTGCACCGCCTCAAACTCGATTGTAACGATCCCATGGGCTCTTATACGGTATTATGAATCCACTAGGACACCTGGGGTGATCCTAGGAGGTCCCATAACAGCTGGAAGTGATCCAAACACCTGGGAATTGCTATATAAAGAGCCCTTGTGTAGTGTTCTTGTGCACACTTCATTTGCAACATTCATAGGGACCTGTCTCTGGAGCTTGCAAGGATTAGGAGAAGATTTGGAAGTGTAGAAAAGATAGCAAGGACCATTCGTAAGAGTCTTATTACTTGCTTAGTCGTTTTAATTAGCTTAATTACCGAAAAGTCAAACTTGTCGTAATTTAGCTTTGACTTTCGATTTAATCTCATATGGTCCAGCCACTGACCAAAACGAAAGTGGTTATGGAACCATATTAATGTAGGTGTCTAGGTGATTAACCCTTAAAAGGGCACCTCCTAATTATTTTGTTTGACTAGTTAATTGTCGGGTCAAACTAGTTTGACAAAAAGTCAAACTGGACAGAAAGTTTAAAAATGAATAAAATTAATAAACCAGAGGTTCTAAATTATATTTTAACATTCTAATGACTTAGTAATTAATATTAGAACATGTTTTATCAGTCCTAACCCGACAATTATCAGTCTAAGGTTAAATTATAACCGAAAGTCGCCAAAGCTTGACTTTTGCTTTGACTTTCAGTTCTAACCCGTTCAAGCTTAATTCTCCCATGTTTTAAGATTCCTTTAGGACCACATTACTCAGTAGTATAACCCTCTGGAGTTATAGTGCATGATTTTTAGTGGTTTGAATTATATGCTCTTGATCGTTAATATGCTTATAAATGCCATAAACGCCCTTTTGATACCCAAATGAGATTTTTAGAAATGTGAGAGGACAAAAACCTTTGTTACTGATTTGTAAACTTGTCCTAAAAATTTGACATCAGTTTGAGGTCTAGATTAGTAGTTATGCTCAATAGCGTAATTAGAAAGCTTTTTATTAATTAAACGGCGTAATTAGCATAAAGCCTATCTAAACCCAAATTTTGACACCAAACTTTTTACCCACTGATGTAATATAATATTTTGGGATTTTTGAAGATTTTTAATTATTTTTAAACTGATCATATCATAGGGTTCTAGCTTTAATTCGGTAATTGTCGGTTATACCCTTTTCTTGAATAAAATGAGTTTTACATAATATTTTGATACCAAACTTTTTGCTACTGATTCTATATGATAAATAAAATATTTTGAACTTTATAAACTGATCAAAAACTCAGATTTCCTATTATGACCCGAAAATCGCTTAAAACCGACTTTTACGCGTTTTAAGCGCATGGTATGGGTTAAAACTATTTTTAACATATAAGACTTGATACCTACTGATGTTTTTAATAAATTTCTATACTTTAACAGTAAGCAAAATTTTTAAACTCAGATTTCCAAAATTTACCTTTAAAGCTTATGTGAAATTACCAAAATGCCCTTTCGGTGCATAAATTGGTTATAAAGGATAAATTTCACATGTAGGCAATACCCTAATGATATAACTTATTAAATTAAATATTTTTACTGATTTCAAAAAACCAGAACTTCAGTTTATTATAAAGTCTCTTTTATAAGTATTAAAATTACCAAAATGCCCTTTCGGGACTTAAATTGGTTTAAATTACTTTTTGGCATATATGTTAACATCCTACTGATGTATTAACATATTTTAAGCATAATAACAATTAAGACCTGTATATAATTCATTTGGTTACCCGTTACGCGTTTACGCGTTCGGATCGGTTTATGTGACTAGTTTACGTATAATAGCCGAAACGGGTTTAACCTTATCATTAAATCCTCAAATTCCAGAATGTGATTAGTTTACCCATATTATACAAGTATCCAAGCTTGTCGGGTCTAAACCACATTCTATTCCGGTCTCCACTTAATCTAACGTTTAGAATCGTAAAGTTTCTTTCTAGCTAGCCGGTCTAAGTCACTGACTTAACTAAAGGCCCGTTAGCACCCTAATAGGTTATTAAACCTTTTATACAGATTAAGTAGCATCCAGTAGAAGGTATCATTATACAGCTTTAGGATTTACGGCTGAGTTACTTTCACCTTCAAGCTCAGGTAAATACTTTTAGCTTATTTTCCCTTATACGGGCTTGGGATATGGTATTATAATAATACCACTTGGTCGGGTATGAAATCATTTAATCGGATTGTGATTAATAAATTTTACATAACCTGTTTTAATCTGTCTTCTTTGATAACATAAGCATAGGGGGTTAACGACCGTGTCCTGGATATCCTCGGCTCATTTCATTTGAAAATGGCCACGACCTATGCACGGGGTGTAGGCATACACCTGACAGATGTAAATGCTAAAATATAAACCCACATGTTGGGGATAACTCCTTTGTGGGTTCTATAAGTGGTGAGTCGGTTAATCACGACCGGCTTCCAAACCGGCCCCATATGTATGACAAACATATAAAACTGTATACAAGATTATCTTAAATAATTGTCCCAAGTTATAAATGGTTTGTGCCTTGTGCACTTAAATCAATTTTCATAAATTCTTTTCAAAAGAGTCAGTTAATTGTATTTACCAGTGTAAACTGGCGTATTTTCTTAAAGGCTGATTGACAGGTACCTCTCGTAATAGGCTGGAGCTATTAGGTGTCATAAGAGGATCTTGCAAATCCATAGATACCTGAAGTCTGTTATTTTGTTTCTTTGTATTTTCATGATCCGCCTGTGGATCTTATTACATTCCAGTCTGTATATTCTTTCGTTGAACAACTCAGACATTATGGTTTGTAATAGTTTATTCACCAAGCCTTCCGCTGTGCTATTATATTGTGTGTATTGACTATGATGATATCAACTACGTCACGATACTCCCCGCCGGGCCCACCGGTAATATGTGGAAATATCGGGGTGTGACAGGTTGGTATCAGAGCCAACATTGAGTGAATTAAACACTAACCTTTTGTGTTTAATCTCAATGACACAATAAGCACATTCCTTAGACTTCCGAGTCTAGGCTAATGACCTAGGATTTATTCTTAACTTCCTTTTTATCGTTTATATTATATTTACTTGTTTTGACAGGTTAACTTCTCGGAAAATGTCGCCACGAGTGAGAGGCAAAGGAAAAGGACCAATGCGTGGAGGACCATCAGGCCACGCGGGACCCTCCCACCAATGTACCCCATCCGATTCACTCTCTGGCTCCGACTTACGGGACCATTGGAGTCATAACTTTGAACCAGCGAGGCATTCTGTCTCACTAGGATCCTCACCATCCGACCCTCCATACTTTGGGTTGCCCATTCCTGTTGAACCCCAACATTCCCATCATTCACAGGGATCACATCACTCGAGCCAATCACACCACTCATTTCACTCTCATCCTTTTCATCACTCGGATTCTACCTACTCTCCAGCTCAGTTTAATCCCAATGACTACGTCAACGACTTTTTGGGTTTCAATCCTCTTGGACCTGAGGATCACTTCTCTCAGGAGATGGAAATGGACGACGACCCGAACCCTGAAATGCAAACCGGAACACCAGGCCACCCAATTAGCATCTCGAGTGGTTCACTATATCAAGGATTGCCGTACCGAGGGCTTGATTCGTATGCTGAAAGAATGGCTCAGTATGATTGGTTCTTTACCCCTTCCTACCATAACTCTCCTGGCCAACCTCCTTTGGTTGAACCACAGCTTCAAGCTGTTACCCCACCACCTTTACCAGTTGAGGAACCACCTCAACAGCCTCCCGAGCCTCCAAGGCGAAGGAGAAATGCTCGAATGTCTGTACGTGGGGGACCACGGTTCGCATCCCCTCATGGCTCAAGTTCTTACCCTCCTATTCAAGAGGACCCCCCAAATGGGTGGGCCCTCACACACGGTGCCAGAAGTCAACCCTCCGCCAGTTTCTCATGCACCACTGCAGCCGCCATTGGGTTTCGACAACCCGATCCCAACATACCCAGGTTCATCTGGGTATAATCCATCTGGATACCCATCAGATTATGGAAACCATGATCCATACCTTACAGCTGCTCAGTACAATGCACTTTATCCTTCTTCTTACCCTCCAGTTTACCCAACTGGATATCAGGTGCAGGGATACCAATACCCACCTTACCAGCAACCTCCTCCTCACCAACCGGAACAAACTCAGGAGATTTTACAGAGGTTAGACCGGGTTGAACGTGAAGCCAGTGAAACTAAGAAGAAGCATAATGGCTTTCTCAAAGGCCTTGCGAACCTTATTAAAGGCAAGAAGAAGTAGGAAGTTGTTGTTTTATTTTGTATCGTCTTTCAATAAGTCCCTGCGAGGACATTATCTTATTTTCAGTACCAAGTCCCTGCGTGGACTTACTTTCTATTTCTGTAGCCCCTGCGTGGGCAGTGTGTTGTTTTCAAGTCCCGTTTAGGGCATTGTTGTACTAGTTTCGTGGTTTAATGAAGTTATTTTTGATTTTTAAATATGTATTTTATTACATCATGTTCTATCATTTCAAATTTGATTGATCTGCCAAAGAAATTCTTAGAGGTATAACCTAGCCAAAATATTAAATGGCTATGATGGTATAACCTTTTTAAGATAATAACTCCCTGTTAACATCTAAAAATATGTTAACATTCCTGGCTGTGCGGTACGAGAAACCACACAAGCTTCCAAATGTACTTGGATCCTTCCAAGTCACTTATATATAGCCTATATGATCAACATAAATCATGGCTAATAAACATCAATATGATGTATACACCAAAACATCCATTTTGAGATGTATGCTTATAAGCAAAGGTGTAATAATGATAATGAAAGTTTTATTTTATAGACTTCTTGTCAAAAAGGCGATGAACTTTGTTCGACCCTTAAAGAGATCACTGATCCAAGAGATCAATGATTTTAATTCGTCCTTGTGATAAGGCTTTGTGCCGTCAAAATGTCCTTCGAGACGAAGCCTTGTGCTATGTGAAAATGTCTTTCGTGACATTGACAGTTGTGATTTATATCCCCTGTCTAATAAATTTCAAGGATTAAATCCTGTTAATTGCTTATTATGGTTCTATTGTAACCTAGGCAAATCATGATTTATTTAATTTTTATTTTAAATGGTCTATATGGCTTAATAATACCATGACCATATAATTATCAATGCGATGATTCATTATATAATTTAAATATATCATTATTGTTTGATATAGTATACGAAAAATGGTTGGCTCGGATGAAGCAAACAGTCACCCCGCAGAAGGAAACAATACCAGGATCAATATCACTGCTGCTGAATTGCAAGCAATGATAACCACAGCAGTCGCTCAGGCTGTGGATGATAAGTTTAAGGATCCGAGTAATGTTCGGTCCAAAACTCATTCAAAGTCCCATTCTCATTCGCTTACACAGAAAAAGAGTGAGTCACAACACTCGTTTAATCAGAGAAGTGAACCACAGAGGCAAGTTGTCCTCGAACCGACTCCCAGGTACACCAAGGGTTGTACCTATAAATACTTTGTCTCCTGTAAACCGAGGGATTTTACAGGAGAAAAGGGAGTGATAGACTGCATGAAGTGGTTAGATGAAATGGAGACTGTGATAGACATCAGTGGATGTGCTAAGGAAGACAAAGTGAAGTTTGTGTCTCAATCTTTCAAGGGCGATGCCCTCACTTGGTGGAAAGCATTAGTGCAAGCCACTGGGAAGATTCCTTTGTACAACCTTTCCTGGAACAAGTTTGTTGATTTGGTAAAGGACATTTATTGTCCTCAACATGAAGTTGAAAGGATTGAAACTGAATTCCTCACCTTGGTGATGAAGGATCTAGATTGTAGGTCTTATGTGACCAGTTTCAACTCGTTATCCAGACTTGTACTATACTTGGTTACCCCTGAACCCAAACGCATTGCGCATTTCATCGGTGGTTTGGCCCTTGAAGTGAAAGGGAACGTTAAGGCTTCTAAGCCAGCCACATATAGATCTGCTGTGGATCTATCTTTGTCCCTCACTCTTGATGTCGTGAGGAGTAGGGCAAAGAAGGCTACTGATGAAAGGAAGAGGAAGAGAGAGGAAGACAAGTCTCCTCAGTCAAACAAGAAGAGTAAAGGAAACTTTAATTTTAAGAAGGGGCAGACAAGTGACAAGCCTAGATGTAAAACCTGCAACAAGAGGCACTTTGGAAGGTGCAACCAGGACCCACAAGCCAAACCATGTGGGATCTGCAAAAAGAAGGGCACAAATCTGTAGAGTGCCGGAACATTAAGGTTGCAACATGTTACGGTTGCAACGAAAAGGGGCACATCAAGACCAGTTGCCCCAAGAATGCTAAGAAGCCCGAGGAGGCAAAGAAAACCAATGCATGGGTTTTCCAAATGAATGCTAAGGAAGCGGTGAACGATGAGAACGTCATAACAGGTACCTTCCTCATTAATAATAATTATGCTAGAGTCTTATTTGATTCAGGTGCTGATAAGTCTTTTGTAGACCATAAGTTTTGTAAATCACTGAATTTGCCTGTTAAGACTCTAGACATAAAATATGAGGTAGAACTTGCCGACGGTACCTTAGAAACAACTTCAACTCTGCTTGATGGATGCTTTATATCCATCAAGAATCATTCTATCCCGCTATCCCTCTTGCCAATGAAATTGGCTGGGTTTGATATAGTTTTGGGCATGGATTGGTTGTCACATAACCAAGCCCAAATTGCCTGTGATAAAAAGCTAGTTATTATCAAAACCCCTTCTGGTGAATCCGTCACTATTCAAGGAGATACACAATACGGGTTGCCTAACAATGTGTCTATTCTTAAGGTATCGCAGTGTTTGAAGAGCGAATGTGTCATCTACATGGCACAAGTAACTGTGAATGATCCGAAGCCTAAGATTGAAGACATCCCAGTTATCTCTGAGTATCCTGATGTCTTTCCTGACGAGTTACCTGGATTACCTCCTGAGAGACAAGTAGAGTTCAGGATAGACATTCTGCCAGGAGCTGCACCTATTGCACGAGCTCCTTATCGTCTAGCACCTACTGAAATGAAAGAGCTCAGGACTCAATTAGATGACTTACTGGAAAAAGGTTTCATTCAGCCCAGCTCTTCGCCTTGGGGAGCTCCAATATTATTTGTGAAAAAGAAGGATGGATCAATGCGCTTATGCATTGATTATCGTGAGCTGAATAAAGTAACGATCAAGAAACGTTATCCCTTACCCAGGATCAATGACTTATTTGATCAGCTCCAAGGAGCGAGTTTCTTCTCGAAGATTGATTTGAGATCTGGGTATCATCAACTCAAAGTTAGAACTGAAGATGTGCCTAAGACGGCATTCAGAACAAGATATGGACATTTTGAGTTTTTAGTGATGCCTTTTGGGCTCACTAATGCACCAGCTGCATTCATGGACCTCATGAATAGAGTCTGCAAACCATACTTAGATAAGTTTGTCATCGTTTTCATTGATGACATACTTATCTACTCTCGCAATCAAGTTGATCATGAGAAGCACCTTCGATGTATCTTTGGATTGCTTCGACAGGAGAAGTTGTATGCTAAATTCTCCAAATGTGAATTCTGGCTTCGTGAAGTCCAATTCCTTGGACATGTTGTCAGTAAGCGAGGTATCCAAGTAGATCCCGCTAAGGTAGAAGCCGTGATGAATTGGGAAGCACCAAAACTCCAACCGAAATTCACAGCTTTCTGGGTTTAGCTGGATATTATAGAAGATTCATTGAAAACTTCTCAAGGATAGCTGCACCATTAACTTCTTTGACCCATAAGAATGTTAAGTTCGATTAGGGTCCGAAACAACAAGAATCCTTTGAGATTCTTAAACAGAAATTGAGCAATGCTCCAGTGCTAACATTGCCTGATGGAATTCAAGAGTTTGTCGTATATTGTGATGCGTCACACACCGGTATGGGGTGTGTACTTATGCAGAAAGGCAAGGTGATTGCCTATGCATCACGACAACTAAAGGTGCATGAAAAGAATTACACCACCCACGATTTAGAGTTGGGTGCCGTTGTATTCGCACTAAAGTTATGGAGACATTATTTGTATGGAACTAAATGTGTGATCTTTTCTGATCACAAAATTCTCCAACACTTGTTCAATAAAAAAGAACTCAACATGAGACAGCGCCGTTGGATGGAAACCTTAAATGACTATGATTGTGAAATTCGCTACCATCCTGGTAAAGCGAATGTGGTCGCAGATGCTCTAAGCCGAAAGGAAAGAGTCAAACCTATCAGAATTAATGCTAAGAGCATTGAATTGAAGAATAGCCTGAATGAAAGGTTGTTAGCTGCACAGAAAGATGCTGTTTTGGAAGCTAACCTTCCAGACGAAAAGTTAGGTGTAACTGCGGAACAGTTAACGCCTGGCAAGGATGGAATTCTCAGATTCAATGGAAGAATTTGGGTTCCCATTCATGGAGGACTTCGAGATGTAATCCTCCATGAGGTTCACAACTCTAAATATTCAGTTCACCCTGGAGGTGACAAGATGTATCAAGATTTGAAAGCTAATTATTGGTGGATAGGGTTGAAGAAATCTATTGCCACCCATGTATCTAAGGGCTTGACCTGTGCTCAGATTAAAGCAGAGCATCAAAAACCATCGGGTCTGCTTCAGCAGCCAGAACTTCCCACATGGAAGTGGGAAATGGTAACTATGGACTTTATAACCAAGTTACCTAAAACAAGACATGGAAATGATACCATATGGGTTATCGTTGATAGACTGACTAAGTCAGCACACTTCTTACCCATTAAAGAGACTCATAGCTCTGACAAGCTAGCTCAGCTTTACGTGGATAAAATTGTATCTCTTCACGGAGTGCCGGTGTCTATTATATCTGATAGAGACACTAGATACACCTCTCACTTTTGGAAAAGTTTCCAACAATCCTTGGGTACTCGTTTGAACTTTAGTACTGCTTATCATCCTTAGACGGATGGACAGAGTGAACGCACAATTCAAACTCTGGAAGACATGCTTCGGGCATGTGTTATTGATTTAGGAGGTAGTTGGGATGACCACCTACCCTTGATCGAATTCTCCAATAACAATAGTTATCATACAAGCATTCAGGCTGCATCTTTTGAAGCATTATACGGTAGAAAATGCAGAACACCTGTTTGTTGGGCGGAAGTAGGAGAAGCTCAGTTATCAGGACCTGATATAGTCCTTGAAACGATGGACAAGATTGTCCAGATTCGTGATCGCCTGAAAGCTGCCAGGGATAGGCAGAAAAGTTATGCTAACAAGAGGCGAAAACCTCTAAAGTTTGAGGTTGGTGACAAAGTCTTACTGAAAGTGTCACCCTGGAAAGGTGTGATGCGTTTTGGTAAGAAAGGCAAGCTAAGCCCTAGATATATCGGACCATTCGAGATTATCGAATGTGTCGGCAGTGTAGCTTATAAGCTAAACTTGCCTGAGGAGCTGAGTGGAATCCATAATGTGTTTCACATCTGTAATCTCAAGAAGTGTCTAGCTGATGAATCGCTAGCCATGTCTCATAAGGACGTACAAATTGATGAAAGCCTAAGATTTGTTGAAAGACCTATATCGATCGAGGATCGTCAGGTTAAAAAGCTCCGAAGGAAGCATGTGCTTATAGTAAAGGTTAAATGGGATGCCTGTAGAGGTCCCGAATATACGTGGGAAGTTGAGTCCACTATGCGACAGAAGTACCCTCACTTATTCCAGTAAATCTCGGGGTCAAGATTTCTTTTAAGGGGGTGAGGATGTAACGCCACGTAAAAACGTGTCCAATTATGAATAGACACATGTCCTAAACCCTAGATATGTGAAAGATTGAGTTTGAAGGACTAAAGTTGTCAAACAGTGAAATTATGTGTCCGGAGGGACTAAAAGTGTCATCATGCTAAACTTGAGCCTCTAAATGACCATACATGATAATATATTCTTAAACAAGAGATTGATTGGACACAAGAAGCCGTTTGTGAAAATAATCAGAAGATTATAAAACTACAAGGGTTAAATGTGTCAACATGTTAATTCTGACCTTTGAGTGACCTTTGAACGAACTCGAGGCTTCGAAATGTTCAAATATACTCTCAAGAATAAGTGGTATGAATTTCACGAGGTTTCAAGATCGTTAAGCTTGTTTTCAAGACTTTGGGCTATAAGTGTCAACTTGACGAAACTTACCTTTATAGTGATAATTAACGAACCCGAGCCTAACAAAGTTTGTTTATACATCCTTGAGCCTCAACAAACTAACTACGAGGACCAAAGGTGCCTAAAATTAAAGTTACAAGGCTCATATAAGTGCAGGGACTGATTGTGTCAACAAAGAAACTTGTTTGGCGGGTATCTAGGGTGGTCACGCTACGCGACCATGATGGTCTTTGGCCGTCGCGCAGCGCGACGGTACACAGTTCACAACAACAAGCAGCCAGGTGCGTGTTTCAGCTCTGCACCGCCTCAAACTCGATTGTAACGATCCCATGGGCTCTTATACGGTATTATGAATCCACTAGGACACCTGGGGTGATCCTAGGAGGTCCCATAACAGCTGGAAGTGATCCAAACACCTGGGAATTGCAATATAAAGAGCCCTTGTGTAGTGTTCTTGTGCACACTTCATTTGCAACATTCAAAGGGACTTGTCTCTGGAGCTTGCAAGGATTAGGAGAAGATTTGGAAGTGTAGAAAAGATAGCAAGGACCATTAGTAAGAGTCTTATTACTTGCTTAGTCGTTTTAATTAGCTTAATTACCGAAAAGTCAAACTTGTCGTAATTTAGCTTTGAATTTCGATTTAATCTCATATGGTCCAGCCACTGACCCAAACGAAAGTGGCTATGGAACCATATTAATGTAGGTGATTAACCCTTAAAAGGGAACCTCCTAATTATTTTGTTTGACTAGTTAATTGTCGGGTCAAACTAGTTTTACAAAAAGTCAAACTGGACAGAAAGTTTAAAAATGAATAAAATTAATAAACCAGAGGTTCTAAATTATATTTTAACATTCTAATGACTTAGTAATTAATATTAGAACATGTTTTATCAGTCCTAACCCGACAATTATCAGTCTAAGGTCAAATTATAACCAAAAGTCGCCAAAGCTTGACTTTTGCTTTGACTTTCAGTTCTGACCCGTTCAAGCTTAATTCTCCCATGTTTTAAGCTTCCTTTAGGACCACATTACTTAGTAGTATAACCCTCTGGAGTTATAGTGCATGATTTTTAGTGGTTTGAATTATATGCTCTTGATCGTTAATATGCTTATAAATGCCATAAACGCCCTTTTGATACCCAAATGAGATTTTTAGAAATGTGAGAGGACAAAAACCTTTGTTACTGATTTTTAAACTTGTCCTAAAAATTTGACATCAGTTTGAGGTCTAGATTAGTAGTTATGCTCAATAGCGTAATTAGAAAGCTTTTTATTAATTAAACAGCGTAATTAGCATAAAGCCTATCTAAACCCAAATTTTGACACCAAAATTTTTACCCACTGATGCAATATAATATTTTGGGATTTTTGAAGATTTTTAATTATTTTTAAACTGATCATATCATAGGGTTCTAGCTTTAATTCGGTAATTGTCGGTTATACCCTTTTCTTGAATAAAATGAGTTTTACATAATATTTTGATACCAAATTTTTGCTACTGATTCTATATGATAAATAAAATATTTTGAACTTTATAAACTGATCAAAAACTCAGATTTCCTATTATGACCCGAAAATCGCTTAAAACCGACTTTTACGCGTTTTAAGCGCATGGTATGGGTTAAAACTATTTTTAACATATAAGACTTGATACCTACTGATGTTTTTAATAAATTTATATACTTTAACAATAAGCAAAAGTTTTAAACTCAGATTTCCAAAATTTACCTTTAAAGCTTATGTGAAATTACCAAAATGCCCTTTCGGTGCATAAATTGGTTATAAAGGATAAATTTCACATGTAGGCAATACCCTACTGATATAACTTATTAAATTAAATATTTTTACTAATTTTAAAAGACCAAAACTTCAGTTTATTATAAAGTCTCTTTTATAAGTATTAAAATTACCAAAATGCCCTTTCTGGACTTAAATTGGTTTAAATTAATTTTTGGGCATATATGTTAACATCCTACTGATGTATTAACATATTTTAAGCATAATAAAAATTAAGACCTGTATATAATTCATTTGGTTACCCGTTACGCGTTTACGCGTTCAGATCGGTTTATGTGACTAGTTTACGTATAATAGCCGAAACGGGTTTAACCTTATCATTAAATCCTCAAATTCCAGAATGTGATTAGTTTACCCATATTATACAAGTATCCAAGCTTGTTGGGTCTAAACCACATTCTATTCCGGTCTCCGCTTAATCTAACGTTTAGAATCGTAAAGTTTCTTTCTAGCTAGCCGGTCTAAGTCCTTGACTTAACTAAAGGCCCGTTAGCACCCTAATATGTTATTAAACCTTTTATACAGATTAAGTAGCATCCAGTAGAAGGTATCATTATACAGCTTTAGGATTTACGGCTGAGTTACTTTCACCTTCAAGCTCAGGTAAATACTTTTAACTTATTTTTCCTTATACAGGCTTGGGATATGGTATTATAATAATACGACTTGGTCGGGTATGAAATCATTTAATCGGATTGTGATTAATAAATTTTACATAACCCGTTTTAATCTGTCTTGTTTGATAACATAAGCATTGGGGGTTAACGACCGTGTCCTGGATATCCTCGGCTCATTTCATTTGAAAATGGCCACGACCTATGCACGGGGTGTAGGCATACACCTGACAGATGCAAATGCTAAAATATAAACCCATATGTTGGGGATAACTCCTTTGTGGGTTCTATAAGTGGTGAGTCGGTTAATCACGACCGGCTTCCAAACCGGCCCCATATGTATGACAAACATATAAAACTGTATACAAGATTATCTTAAATAATTGTCCCAAGTTATAAATGGTTTGTGCCTTGTGCACTTAAATCAATTTTCATAAATTCTTTTCAAAAGAGTCAGTTAATTGTATTTACCAGTGTAAACTGACGTATTTTCTTAAAGGCTGATTGACAGGTACCTCTCGTAATTGGCTGGAGCTATTAGGTGTCATAAGAGGATCTTGCAAATCCATAGATACCTGAAGTCTGTTATTTTGTTTCTTTGTATTTTCATGATCTGCCTGTGGATCTTATTACATTCCAGTCTGTATATTCTTTCGTTGAACAACTCAGACATTATGGTTTGTAATTGTTTATTCACCAAGCCTTCCGTTGTGCTATTATATTGTGTGTATTGACTATGATGATATCAACTACGTCACGATACTCCCCGCCGGGCCCACCGGTAATATGTGGAAATATCGGGGTGTGACAGAACCTTATATTTCCGATCTTGTCTACCATATTAGGTTCAAATCACGAGTCTCATAAGTGTTTTAAATCCATTTTCGCTTATGTGCTTATTTTGACCCGGTAAGGGATTTTAAGCATATTTTAGACACAAATCACTTTCATTCGTTTCTAGCATTTTATTTCCACATTCATTATCAATTAATCTTCCGCCACAACTGTATTTGTGTCGGATTTAATGTGGAAATTTATAAATTCCAAGTTTTACCCATCGGATCATTATTTTACGGCAAAGACTCCTATAGAGTCAATTGGCCAAAGATTTACATATTACACAAATGTCCATTTTGACTTCATTTAACTCTCAATGAACCTTTCGTTCTAAATGAGTAGTTAACATGTTACACATACCTGGCTCGGATCAATACATTGACCCATTTCAATGCCTTGCCTTAATAGCCGCTAAGTAATAGCGATGCAAATATCCATTCGATATTTATTCCTATAATCATACAACTCGACACGCATGGGTTACTACAACGCCGATGATTTTGAGTGGGAAAGATCAGACGGACTGAACTGTCCCACGGATGGCGCCAATGTCGAATACCCAAATCCCGGGATGACGTTCAAAGGGTCTTCGCTGACATCGTAATGCTCCAACCTTGACTTTCTACAAAAAAGGAAACCGTCAGCCTCGTCACGGAGGGCCCCGGGGGGGGGATCCGTTACCAAGCTCCAGCGTGAGAGTAAGTAAACTTGCCGGAGAATAAGAGAGCGACTTATTCCGATGAGTATGATCACCGGAATAATCTCTATGGTGTGAATCAGATATAAGTGTGTGTATTTAATGTAAGAGAATTATGGTCGGAATAAATGATCAAGAGAGCATTAAGTGAGATACCTCAAACTTGAGAAATAAATCCTTCTTTACCTTTCTTATATAGCCAAGAGTCCTTATCTCTTCAATGGAACGGTACCGAGGTGATCCAACGGTTTCTGACTATCTTTGGGGGGCTCAGACACGTGTCTGAACCCCAACGGCTAGATTGTTACCCTCATTTAATGAAGCTAGCTCGGAGTACTGTGCCAACCGGAGATCCTTTTCTTATCACTCATTTAATGCTCCTGTATATTCTGAACATTTCTTTCCCGCCCGTTTTGTATGGGAGAATCCCTTAATGGGCAAGCATCACAATTTGGGCTTTATCGATTGGGCCCACACGAGAGGAGCCCAAGATGGGTCAAGCTGGATAAACCATTGGCCCGTCGTCAGGTGGCGCCATGCATGTAGTGGCGCTATGTGTGTTTAGTTTTCAAACTTTGACCAATCAAAAATAGTTAAGGGTTTTTATAATTAATTAATAAAATTGAAAATTAATAATTATGTAATGATTGGTAGGGGCTTTATGACTACGGGCTCTAGTGATATAACGCCTCAAAGAGCCCCTGTATGACGTGGCACGACACGTGTCGCATAACGCCCACAAAGGGGCTTTATGACTACGGATGGCCTAACTAATATATTAGGGGCAGTTTGAAATATGAACAAACTATGTTAGTATGTTAGATATTCTTGCAATTTACCTTCTCTTTTCTCCAAGGTCTTCAGACATTTAATTGTTTATAAATAAGGAGAGCTAGGAAAGCGTATTCCTCGTCGTGATTTGTACATTGCGGTAACAAAAAAAAAAGAAAATGCTCCATTGGTCAAGAAAAGGTCGGATGTATGACGTCTCTTACATTCCATAGAGTTAATGGGTAAGATACTTTGAGCGATTGCTTATCTTATAATTTATAGTTCGGAAGTCAAATTATCATAGTTCACAACTTGCCATAGTCAACCTCTGCATATCATTAGCAGGAAGTCGTCTTACTGTTTCAAAATACTAAAGATACATTTCTGGTAATTTTTTGACCCATTTGACCCGTTCTCATTTTTGCTAGCGTTTTTGGTTTTATCATCTTCATTCAGGACTTGCAAGGAGTATCTTCATGTTTTTGATGTGGACATCAAAACCGGTGATACAATCCGTTTTTATCTCCCATGTGGCGCTGGTCTATCTTCTGTCACTGCTGTCTCTAGCCATTTAAGATCTTTCAATCAAAAGGGCAACAACACTACTGGTGGTGATAAGCCGAGGTGTTTGGCGGCCTTATATTCACTTGTTGTGGTGAGAATTTCTTTGGCCAATCAAACATTATAGCTCCCCATTTTTGGACAGCGTTCACGGTGTGACACTTGGAGGGACACTTTGTCGTCGGGTGATTGAACGTGGTGTTTTAACCCCGTATCCTAAAGAATCTCAAGGAAAAAAGGCGGTGCGAAGTTGCGCGCATCCTGGCGGTATTGTCTATTTAATCATGTCTTACACCCCATGAAATTAATGTGGTTCTTATGTTGCGAATTGGCCGGAAAGAAAGGATACACATTTACCTATATGAAGGTGTTTTTTCAAGTTGCTTGAATATATGTATTGTGGGAGGATGTCATTGAGTATTTATGTCAGGGTTTAGTAGTAGTTTTATGTCCTAAGATCGCGTGTTAACATGTAATTTCTTCTTGTAAAATGTCAACTTCTAAGACTTCGGGGAGTGGTGGGGCTTGGGTTGGGGGCTTTGCTCGACACGTGGCGATAGTAGGGTCCACCATACCACCCCAAAAAAGTGGGGTGTGGAAGCGGCGTGGGTTAGCGGCGTTGGGCGTGGTACGCGTCTAGATGGTACGGGTCGAAACGGTTCGCGTCGAAACAGTTCGATTCAAAACGGTACGGGTCGAAACGATTCGCGTCGAAAAGGTACGGGTCGAAACGGTTCGCGTCGAAACGATTTGATTCAAAACGGTACCGGTTAAAACGGTGTGGGTTGAAACAGTCGAAGATTCCAATGAATTTACTTTAATTCCTTCATATATAGGAAGGATTTTGAATTCCTTTATGTAACACCCATACTCATTTAATATTAATATATATAATTACAGTAAGCATTTTATAAGAAAATGCCACTTATCAAAAAATTTTACATTACTGGTGTTTAAACATGTTTACAACATCCAAAACATAGTTAAAAGTGTTTACATAATCCACTTGTATGAAACATAACAAGATCAAAAGCGGAAGCTTCATTAAGAGGTGTATTTGGTTCTTGTTAATCGCTTGATCTTCATCCGGAATGCCACCTACATCTCCTAATATCAAAACCAACAATAAAGTTAGTTTTGATAAGTTAAAGACATGTTAAAACAAGTTCATGAGGCAAAACAACTAAATTCAAACAATTTTCGGCCCCTTGGGGCGTCGCGCTACGCCACACCCTATTTTCGACAGAAGGTTCCTTTATTTGCTACTAGTCTTGCCCAGCTCAACCTTAAACCAAAATTCAAACTTTGAAACTTCATAACTCTCGTTCTACATATCCGTTTTACGTGATTCTTTTTCCTACGCGTCCGTAATTTAATTCTCCATCGCATGGAGTTAAAATCCGACATTCAAACTAATAAAATTCTAAATTTTTAAGCATTCGGCTTATTATTCAAAATCCACATTTTGACCCGTTTGTGTTTAAGACCTCCAAACTTGTTTCTAGTTAATCATGAATCATATACCAAAGTATTTAACTCAAAATCTCTATCTTGGATTCATAACTTTTGTGAATTACGGGGCAAACACCCAAGTTACGCGCATAATTCATTTTGACCCGTTTAGGGGATTTTTGTGCATTAAAGCATCAAATCCGCTCTTCTCTTTTCACAACTCGCGTTCCCATATTTAAATAGCTACTTACATTCCACCACCACTTCTTGTGGTGGATTTACATAAGGACCCCTAATTCCAAATTTTTACCCTTCGTTTAGTCATTTTACATAATTGACCCGTTCTTAGGCATTTAACCTACAAAGTATATGCCTACAACTCTTACATGTATCTACGGGTTACAAATTTATAATACAAGTTTCTAAACGGCTTCTAAAGGTCGTTTGCCCGATTTACCCATTAAGGGCTTTTTGGTCAATTCTAGTCTCTTATTTTACGACGAAAGACTCTCACCAAATATTTGACCAATATAGCACTTTTAACTACAACATAATCATGCGTACCTGACTCGGATCAACATATTGACCCGTTTTAATACCTTGTCTTCACTTATTTGCTATTTCATAGCATCGCTAATTCACGAGCCGTTCATCCTGCGAGCATGAGACTCGACATACACTTATTAGTCGCAAATTGTCAAATGTTATCAATATTACCATTTGATCCGTTTTACTATTTTTATTAGTTTAAGCTTCTTTAATAAGTAGTCGTTCGAATACTCATTTTATCTTAGTCTTTTCGTGACTAATTTACCGTTCCACCCCGTTTTACCATTACTATGGTTTTTAACACTTGTTTTTAGTTCCAACCCGTATCATTCCGAATCGGTAACCATATTTCGAATATTATTTCTATTGTATTTACAACTTATATAATAGATACGTATTCTACAATAAGGTGTAAGTTTCACTTACCTTGCATCCGGCTATGCTCTTTTTCCGCGTACTCGCTCCATTTGACCCGCTTCTTTCCCAAGCTTCCACCTAGCTTGTCGAGCATCAACTATCATCATAATTCGTAAGACGGTTAGTTTAGTCATTATCACATACGACTATTCCATCTTACGAATTCTATGTCGAACCTACTATTCGACTTCGTCTTTGATAAATTTGACTTTTAAAAGTCAATTACCCTTAATCGTATGAATTGCATATTTGCGTTCAATAATTTATTTAGGCGATCTTATCAACTATCCGGTAGACATTATAATGATGCTACCGTTTTAAAATATCTTCTACCCAAGTTCATTACGTTTCCTATACTTCAACTAGTTCAAGCGATTATCAAGACTAATTTATTCAAGTATTTTCGCAAGAACTATGGGTTTCTCATATACGAGTGAAACCCGTTTCCTCCTATCACTAGCGTTCATCCGAACACTTAATAAAATCAAGTTTTATCTATCAATTAGTAGATAACATGATCTCATACACCTAGTTTCATGAACATAGCCACCTGTTGGTGCATTTATGTCTATCGCCTCCGTCAAATCCGATTCGTAGATGAAATAAAGGAATTCTTGAGCTTTATATTGTAATAATTAGATAGAAATAGCAAGGTGGTATTTTAGTAATTAGTGAGAAGTCTCATTAATTCCAAGGCCTATAAATAGAAGTCTTAGGGTTAGACATTGAGACTTTTGCTCATTTGAAGACTTGGAGAGCTAGAGGCTAGAGAGAGAAAGTGACATCGTGATTCAGGTGCTTGTACGTTTTCAGATTCATTAATCGAATCACCGATTATATTACGTCTTGTGTTTTCGGTCACGTTTGTGTACGGATTCTGCACGTTACACGAGTCGGTTCGCAATCGTTTCGGAGTCAAAACCGATCCTACACTACCAAATTTCATCATAACGTTTAAAAAAACCTATTTCAACCCTGTATGAACAAGCACCCAAATCGTGTGATTCGTTCGAGTGCCTTGTTTCTATTATCAAATATGATGATCTTAAACATGTGTATATCATCATTTTCACTACATAGTCAAAACCCACTTATCTAAGTGTGGTAAATCATCAATTTATTCAAATCATAGCAATTTCACTTCAAATTTCTACTTAGGGTTTGTTCCTAAGAAATCATACTTCATTAATTCGGCCATAGCCTCTACGATTCATACATAGATCGCACCATGCAAAGTTAACTAATTTTCACAACTTCATGAATGTTAAAATTTCG